>WEDG01008139.1:0-67621 GCA_017591395.1 Schistocephalus solidus
CTCGCAGGCTCTGATGATAGCTTCCTGCACGAAACCGGGGATCAGGCTTATACACATGCTGTCCTAGTGATCACGCTTTCACCTTCTTTACCCCAAGATCCTGGGGCTCGCATATTCGCTTCCATTTGCAATTTAATTTTTAGAATATTACTTTTCTAAACTAAAAAAACACTCGGTAATTAAAACTGTTCCTCAGACTGCTGCCACCGATAACATTTCGATGAATAATTCATTTCAATTTTTTGTAAAAATTTCGGTCGCCTCCATGGGATTCGAACCCATGACAAAAATTGAAAGGCTTTGGTGCAGCCAACACGCTAATTTCTTTGCTATCGTGGTTTCGAGTCAAACCGAGGCCACCAAGTTTTTCACAAGTGGGTCGAAGGAATTATTCACGTCAGCCAAAATCCTCTACTAATTAATTGTGCCTGGTAGTCATCTGTTGGATTCTATATGGATTGCTTAGGGAATCCTGTTTGGACAGTCAGCTTACTGTATGAGAATTGGTGGATTCCATACGGTGCAATAGGCTGAGCAGGTAAATCAACCCGAGTGTGACTCAACTTACGGCTGCCGGTTGTGCCTCCAAGCTTAGGTGGCTAACGGGTAGGTTTTACTTAAGGCTGCCCCTACTGTTATGGGGTAAGACTCCCCCGAGGCCGCCAAATTGTTCACAATTGGTTCAAATGCATTAAATACAGAATATTTTCAGCTAATAAATATTAAGTTTGGATTAAAATACCTCAACCGCGTCTAAAAGCACAACCGCAATAGAGGTCATTTGTAGGACCCAATGACCCTCTGCAAGAGGTCTACTTTTGTGGCAGTCTTCCTTGGATGTTTAAACAAATGACCACACAGGCTTTGTGTTTCAAGCAATTTACAGAAGTCCCCGAACTGTAGAATAATTGCAAGCGTCTAACATTCCGGTAGAGTTGACCGACGCAAAAAGTATTTACCTTCAAATGAGTGGAACCGAATGCAGTTGAGTCGGGCTGGCTTCGTGTGATAAGGTGTAAGATTGTTTGTTATCTTTTCAACCACTTCTGGCACTCGTTCAGGTACCTGGTAGGCCTTCTTGACCCACGGCGCCAGGTCTGGTTTTCATATTCAAAGCGTGACCGAAGGAAGGCTCCTCTGATTAAACTGAACAGTTCATGATCGAATGCAGTGTGAACGCCGTGTGAATAACACCAGTGCCACTCGTCCCGCTGCTCTTTAACAATTTAAGATGATTTTCTCGAGGAGATTACTAGAGCATTAGTTTCCTTGTATTCTTCAGCGTCTAGAATGAGTCGCGTTGTCCGTACGCCATACTCTACGTGAGGACAAATAAAGGGTTCAGGAACTCTTCCAAAATGGTCTTCATTGAAATCTAAAATTATCCTTTTAGATAAATTACGATTACACAGGGCATTTTCTGAGGCATCAGGGGATATAACTTATGCTTTTAAATTTCTATATGTCTAAATACTACGATAGTCTGTTAATAATCTATGACAACTTAAGTGCCTTTCAGGTAAGATGGCCTCATGCTGGCGACTGGGTGATAGTTGGTGGGATACAGCTGAACGATGCCCTCTTTTTCTCAATGAAGTCTAGAAGCCTTCGCTCAGTCTACGTCGACAGTCGATTCAGATACTTTAAAGGGCTTTCCGGTCGTTCAGGCACAAAACAACATGCCACGTCTCGACATCATCGCGGAACATGATCTTACCGCAGTAGAGGTTATGAAGAGTGAAGATTAAGGGTCGGAAACTGAACCTTGGGGCATATCCCTAGTCACGTTCACGCAGTTAATTAATCTTTTCCGAAACGGCCGCGCTTCAATGATCAACCAAACATGTCGTGATCGAGATCAGATGTTTTCATCTTATGCTCCATGTGCTCAGCTTATGCAAAAGCTGCTGATATAGCACAATGTTAAGTACTTTGCATAGATCAAAGTACAAACATCTATTGCAAAACCCTGTTATAAGGCACTTGCGTTGACATGCAGAGAACTAATCAGCTTTGACAGTTAGGAAAGTTCTTCGCTGAAAACCGTAATGAAAATTATTTAATGTGTCATTTTCATCGCACACTTATAGAATAGCATGTTGTACGGGGACATCCATTGGCTTGCAAGAAAAGCAGGTCAAACTTACAGGCAAAAAGGTAGTTTCCATCAACTTGTTACCTGATTTGTGTAGGTCAACAACACCGAAATTGTATAAGATATAAACAACAATGCTGATAAGGCATTGCGTAAGTTAAGTAAACTTGATGTCGAACCCCATGTGGTACCAGATTGAAGTGATTTTCAGTCAGTGCTTCTTTTTAAAACTTAAACTTCAGATGAGACTCTTTCTCGTAAAAATATTGCATTTTCAACCATACTAAAATGGACGCAAAGAGCGAAGTGTCTGTATCACCCAGATGAAATATTAAAAACTTGAAGCCATTGCACCGCACTAAATGAATGACCATATTCTGCCTGTATGTGAATACCCACAGCCCATAAAGCAAAGGATGACTATGCGGCAAGTGAATTTCGCAATCATGCGAAATGTAGTATTTATATTTAATGGGAATAAACTCTTGCCAGAAGCCGAGATATCAAATGGACCGCTGCTGAAAGTGTAACAAAGTAACAAAGTATTTTATTTATTGTACCGGCTCAGGCTCAAAGTCCGCTTTTTGCTGCAGCATGTGTCTATCGAACAGTTTATCTTACGACTACACTAGGTGGTTTGAGAACCAAAAACATTCTCACGCTCAATCTTCCTTAGCGCACATGTTGCCCAAAGATCGTCCAGTGTATACTATCCATACTGTCTTGACATCAGGCTGCCTGCGCGCAAAAGAAAACATTCAAGGTTATATATGCATCTCCAGAGCATTTTTGTTCTGACTGTCCCCCCTTCAGAGGTACACGAGGATCCACAGACCCTTTTGCAAACGCCTCGAATGAGCATTAACAAGCCCATTTTCAATGGTGCGACGTGCACTTGGGCCTTGGGCTGGGCCTTGTAAATGAGCTGAAACGTTGGCTATCAACTTAAATTCTTGAACTTCGTATTCAGCTCCATATTGACGGAATGAAGCTGTTTAAAGGATCAGGTCAGTGACCCTGGCCAATCCTCGGCAATGTTAACCATCACAGCATCGGACATCCATTTGTTGTTGGAATTTATTCCGACATTGTTAAGCCCGAGCCGTTTAATGCCTTTCTGTCGAAATGCATGGCAGAACTGAATGACATGCTCAATAGTGGCCTGAAGGTTCCCAAGATAGAGACCACAGTGAAAAGGAAGCTAGTGAATGTTAGCTGCGACACGCCTGCCCAATCGTATGTCACACAAGTTGAAGCGCATAATGGCTAGTAAGGCTGAGATAGGTAATTTGTTTAATGCATGTAAATGTAAACACCGCAGGCGCTGCCATGCTGGGATCCACATGGCAAACCACATGACATTCCCAGTACTCAGTAGGCAACTGCGCGTGACAGGTCTTTTCAATTGAGGATCTAGCAAGAACACCAGAGTGGCACATAACTGTTTGATGAATTGCCCGTCGACATGGTGGCCACGTTCCCAATCGTTTATATGCACCTCACCTTCCTGGGATCATGCGTAAGCTGCTTCATATTTGGCAGCTGGTAACCAGCAAGATGTCCGTCACTTTGAATGTCTCAAACAAAGTATGCAGTTAATTTCTCTCGGTAGAATTCCCTCGCAAGTGTAAAGCTCTTGACTGCCCTGAACCTTGGAAGGCCGCGGAGAACTGCCAGTCCTTATGGCATATAGACCCGGTCGTCTTGGTTTCCCATCTGGAGAAATCCACTTATGAAAGTTTTTGCCATTATCCATTTCCATTTACATGTTTCGCACCCTATTTTGCATAAAAACGTGTTGAAAAATTGTCCGCTTTCTTTTGAATAATATTGTCTCCGATCTCCCCATTATATAGAGTTCCTCTGATTCAGTTTAAAATGTTCATTGTTTGGTTCACCTCAAAGAGGAAGGCAGTCGTTTCGGAGAGTTGCAAAATTTTTCTGGGGCCACTCGAGTAGCCAAATTTATACTAAGATTTTTCAAAAAATGCCGATTGCGTTTATAAATCCCGAATTTACGGAAATTTTATCATACAAAGAAGTATCATATGCTTCCAGGAAAACATATAGTGTTTTAGGCGTCCATTTCCATAGTGTATTAAACGTATTTTATTTACGGTTCAAATTTTCGGCGAAGTAAAAAAATACTGCTGGGCAAGTTAAGTACTGTATTTTGTGTCAGAAAAGGTCAAAGGTTTGTAAAAAAATAACTTTTAAAAATGAATTCATTTCTTGTTTTCGGAAAACAATGCGATTCCTTAAACTTGTCTCCAAGTTATTTTCATTTAACAATTCAGTATAATTCAGTATATATAAGGGATATAGGCAGAGCCTTTGAAAACCATATTTACAGATAGACGCTAGCAAAACAAACAAATGTTACATTGCGATAGTCGTTTTAGCATATCGATCATTGCTATCGACTCAATATATGTCCATCAAGTAAAAATGCATCAAGTTTCTTTTAAACATTTCAACGCTTCTAGCCTGAACAACCGAAGCTGGCAGTTTGTTACATTCTTCAATCACCCGTTGGGAAAAGAAATTGGCGCGCAATTCAAGTTTGGCGTGTTTTCTTTTCAGTTTGTATGGGTGTCCTCGGAGACTTGTCATGTTTGCCAATTCAAAAAAGTTGGCCATCTGAAGAGCACAATCAAATCCTCTGACCAGTTTGAAGACTAAGATCATTTCCCCTCTGTATTGCCTATAAGAGGGAGGAAAAATTTTAAGTCTTTCTAGGCGGGCCTCATGGGGCAGGCATTTCAATTCGCTTACTAGTTTTGTTGCCCTCCGTTGAACTTTCTCCAGCAGACCGTAGTCATGTTTCGTCCAGGGGCGCCACGCCTGAACGCAATATTCCAACACAGGCCGGATAAATGTTCCAAACACGCGCCCAAAAAGCTCTCCATCAAAATTAACGAAGGACCTTCTGATTGCGCCTAAGATACACATAGTTTTTTTTGCGATATTCGCACAGTGCGACAATGGTTTGAGAGTTCGTGTTATCCATATACCCAAGTCCTTTAGAATATTTACCTCCTGGAGTTGGTGACCACTGATGAAGTACTGGTATTCAAACCTAATCATCCTTCTGGAACTTGACCGCAGTCAGATTATTTGGCATTTGCTAAGATTAAGGTTCATCAGCAACTCATCACACCATGTTTGCAAACGATCTAAATTTTGTTGTAATTTCTGCGCATCCTCCGGTTTTTCAATCGAGTTCCATAGCTTCAGATCGTCAGCGAACATTACCTCCTCGCGTGTCAGACAATCCAAGCAGTCGTTCACGTATATCAGAAACAAAATGGGACCCAGAACGCTGCCCTGCGGAACTCCACTGTGAACGGTTTCCAGGTGAAACTTGACATCTCCAATACAAACACGCTGGCGCCTGTCTGTGAGAAAGTCGGCCAACCATTTGAGTAGGTTGCCAGTCACACCCATTTGACGGAGCTTAAAGATCAGACGTTTGTGTGGAACCCTGTCAAAGGCTTTACTAAAGTCAATGTAGACCGCATCGACTGACAAACCCATTTCTAATGATTTGTCCAACTTTCCGTGGATGTGAGCAGAATTTTGAGGCAGGATCGACCACTTAGAAATCCATGTTGATATGAACTTAGCAAGTTATTCTCTTCAAGATGCCTCATCAGTTCCGTTTTGATTATCTTCTCCATCATTTTGCAACAGATACTTGTGAGGCTGACTGGTCGGAAACTGTTTGGTGATGTCCTCTCTCCTCCTTTATAGATGGGGGTTATATTGGCTATCTTCCACTCGGTAGGTAGAGCCCCCCGCCTCCATCGAACTTTCAAATATCTTGGAGAGCGGAGAGGCCAGTTGGTCTGTGAGTTCATTGAGAACTTTTGCGGATATACCATCTGGGCCAGGTGATCTAGTGGGCTGTAGCTGTTTCAGAGTTTTTCTTACTTTGTCCATTGGGAACGACACCGTGCTGATTTTGTTTTTAGATGTGACATTACTGTAGTATTCGTCCTCGTCATAAGGTGGTTCCTCGGTATACACGGACATAAAGAAATTGGAAAAGAGGCTGGTCTTATCAGAGTTATCAGTTAACCTGTTTCCCTGATTGTCTTTAAGACAAGGAATGCAGTCGCGATTTCGTTTTGCCTTATTAACGTAAGCATAAAACCTTTTCAAATTTCTTGGTATGTCATTGACTATTTTTGACTCAAAGGCTGATCTTTCATTTTTTAGAAGATTCCGACACCGATTTCGTTATTTCTTAAAAGCGTAAAAATGTTCGGGTTGTTGATATCTGGCACATGTTCTCCACAGTCTTCTTTTCTTCTTGAGATTCCTTTTTATTTCTGATGTCACCCACTCAGGTCGGGAGACGCACGATCGCCTTTTAAGTGGGCAGAATTTCTCTACCAATTGCTGAATCAATTTAATAATTAAAAACCAGGCCGCGTTTGGGTCAGGTACATGTGCAGGGCTCCAGTCTATCCCATTTAGTAATTCTTTCATTTTGGGATAATCCCCTTTCCATACATTTCTCTCCCTAACTGCACGACGTTTGGGTACAGAAAAATGACTGTACTCCCAAGCAAGAACACAATGATCACTTTGTCCAAGCGGCACGTAAGAACTTAATGCAAGGATGCAATTGTCATCTCTTCTTATGACTAGATCCAACAGCTTGACTGCTGTCCATTTCGGAACCGCGTATCCATTGTGACATGTTGGGTAAGAAACTCGTCATTTACCAACTGAAGTAATTTCTGTTCGAATGAATTTTCCGATCGCGAGCAGTACATTGACACCCAATCGATATCGGGAGCGTTGAAATCTCCAAGTATTAATAAGTGTTTGCTACGGCAAATTTGCTTTACCTCTGTGATGAGTGCTTCGTCCGTGTCCGTTCGCTATCCTGGGGATCGATATACCACGGCAATATGGAGGTCTGGTTGGTTTGGGACTTTCAGTTTGCAACAAAATATTTCGCAAGACGAGATCCTATTTGGCGAGGTCCCATCCTGAATGAAATCAATGCCTTCTCGTATGAACATTGCGATTCCACCACCCCTACGTCCGTTTCTATCCATGCGGATAAGCTGAAAACCGTCTATTCTGACTTCTGTGTCTGCGATTTGTTCATTTAACCATGTTTCAGTTAGAGCTATGAAGTCAGGCTGTAAATGGTCCAAGACCAGTTTAATTTCATTTATGTTTTTCAATAGACTCTGCACATTTGTGGACATCATTTTAATCTTGTTTTCTTCTCTCGATTTCTGAAGATTTTTAGTTCTTTCTTCCACATGGCGATTTTTGCTGGATATTTCACAAGATATATCCAGTCTCCTGTCTGAGTTCAAATCTATAGGCACTTGGTAGGTCTTTCGACTGGCGTGGTTGCCGTCAATTTCACCGGATGTTCCCATAGAAACGAGCGCATCGTTTTGAGGATTTTGTTGTCGACAATTTTCAAGTTTTGTTCCCCCTCGTATTGACGTTTTTTCAATTCTGCTACCAGTGTCCTCATTTTCATCCGATCGATGGGAGAGTAGTCCGGCTGAAAAAAACTCCACGATGATTCTTTCGTGGTCGGCACTTTCGAGAGAGCAAAAGATCTACCTGCTGTTTGTTCCCCAAGACGACTTTAAATGGTCTTGGTCGAACCGCATGCGTTTCATTTGTAACGAGAGGCCCCAGTCGAAAGATCTTTTTGATTTCGACTGTCACACCAGTTTCTTGCGTATTATTCAATAAATTTTGAAATGTCAGCAGATCCTGTTTTACCCTTTCTTTTGGCGTTTCCCCAGTAGCATCTGAGACTCCCTGAACTACCAGACAAAATGATCTGTCAGAAAAAAAACTAGTTTCTGCATCCTGCTTTCTTTTAGTGATGGAATGTTGAATCATGCCCTTTGTTAAGTCTTTAATACTGTGTTCAAATTGGTCTTCATTGGTGAGACGGTTGGTTGATTTGCAGACATCTCTATAGACCTTTCAAACAGCGTGAGTTCTCCTGACAATGCGTTTGCTCAAATAGCATCCGGAAGACCTGAATTTTGGTTTGTTGCATCCAGGTCTGTCGATAAGTAACAGGCCACTTTTCTGCCATTACTTTGCTGGCTACCATGCCCTGCTTCATTGTAGTTCGGTGGACATCTAAAGAGCATGCTGCTGTCGCTCGTCCGTGGCATTAAAGATACCTTACGATTACTGTTTTTCGACTTTTCAGAGACCGTTGATCGCTGATTTACTTTTGTGCAGTCGGATTCTATGTGCACCAGATTTCCTGAACCTGGGGAAACGCAAGACATAATTTCCTCCTAGCTTATTTTCTTTCCGGTCATCTGTATTTCAACTGACTCAGAGGTTTGTTCTAATTACTTCGTTCTTTTTCTCTTCTTGTTTCGCTTAATGTTGTGTCTATTGACCTCTACCGTTTCCTTGCGATGATTATGGTCTAGCATGCTGATGTTTTTCAGCTCATTAGCATCGTGTTTCGGTGAGTTAATTTTATTATGTTTGATGAGGACTGATATTATTTCCGATGGGAGATCTAGGTCTCCTTCTAATCTCAAAACTCTGGTTGTGAGTCCTCGGCATCCATCACAGTGTGCTAGCCCTTCACTGTTTAGCTTAGTTTTGGTAAAGTTCAGTAGTGCACTGCTTTCTTGAATACTGCTGCTTCGTGGTTCTTCTCGGTCTGCTGAGAGTGACTTGTGTATTTCTGGTAAGTTTTTGTCACATGAAATCGAAAACGGTTTACAAAGATAGGAGAGATCATTATTTTTGTAGGATATACTATTTTTTTGTCTACTGGCTTCTTGGGCGTGGCCAAGCGGTCAAGAGCATCGGTAGCTAATCGAGAGGTTGGTGTTTCGAGTCCTGGCCGAAGCGGTGAATAATTTTCTCGCGTGGTCGGGTCGTGAACATTTGCGTTTCCCATGCCAGCAAGATCTCTACGAGGATGCATTGAGTTTCAACGAGCGGCTTAAATTATCAAGCGAATAGTTTACTGAGCACAAAAAGAAGTGCTTTTCCGAACCGAATTCACTATCGAGTGTTAATACGAAGCAAAGAATGATGCAGCCTTTGAAGTGAGTTTGCCAGTGGTTCTCCGTTCCTACAGATGTAGACACATTTCCTGGCGAGAGACTGTTTTCTGAAGCCCGTATGAGGCAGGATCCAAATGAAGCTGAGTTAGCTTTTTATTCAAGATTCCGATATCAATTTTCGTGTGCGTGAATATCACAATGTCTATAAGCAATTAAAGGCTGATCCTGATAAACAGACAATATGTAATCCAGTGACAACTTATTTCGTTGAGTCCTGACTTTGGGAACAGATTATTGGCCAAAAATCAAAAGCTTGGAGACGAGCGAATTTTAATCGGAAGTCCAACGCCGCCGCAATAGAAACAATATGAGCAATAAATGCGCCTATTCGTTCAAAACCACTTTTAAAAAACAAAAAGTGATAGGAAGAATATTCAGGAACGACTCAGCCGTTTGTAGAGGTCAAAGGTCCTGGATAACTTCCGATCTTTAAGGTGTTGTGCACTTTTGGTTCACTGAGCGGTTGTCAATATTTATTGGTGTAGAGGCTGTTTTATCAAGTCGACGAAGGTGATAAACAAATTCCAAATTGATGTCGTTTTGTGTGGTAATTCGGCACAAGGAATATTCCCGAAAATTCCAAAGAGTAATTACGTACGTGCAGTGGCAGCTTTAATGTCAGGAGCAGAACAAGCGAAGTTTTAACGGTTTTCAAACTTTCCAAGCCGAAGAAAAAAAGATACGTGGTTCCTTGTCACACAATGATCACATTCTTCGGTTATAGAAAAGATTTATTTGAAATCTTTCTTGGTCAAGGTCAATTTCAAGGTGCACAGGTTGATGTTGAAGGCTCAGTGAAAATTATAGTTTTATCAGGATTTATTCGTCATTGTTTAAATTATTAGCTGTTTTTTGGACAAAAATTTGCATTTTTAACCCTTTGTAACTTGCTCATACCTGTGGTACTCGTCCTCTACAACAGGCGGCAATTTTTCTGTCAAAGTTTTCATCCAATATAGCCCCATTATTAGTGATGTGCATCTGCTATACTCAGAAATTTTCTCAAGCACGTACATAGATCTTTGGTTAAATGGTGAAAACACATTCAATTTCCAAAAATAAATTTGCTGAAGCAACCGTTTTTACTGTTGTCTTAACAAATGGCAAGAAATCCGTATTTCAGACTACTTTCTGCGTAGCCTCATTGTTAGCTTCTTTTTTAACTGTAAGTTTTTGCCCATACTATTTACCATTCTCTTGTTTAGCCTAAAAGGTAGGTTATTATTCGAAAATAAGTGTAAGATATTACATAAAACGAATTTTTAGTACAAACATTTTTTACCACATTTTGACGAAAAATATTTCCTTGAGCACCGACCTATTCTTATTGGAATTATCGTTTGTTATGCCCCTTTTTAATTTCGGCATTTTTTGCCTGCTGATTGCTCACCTGCATTCTGCAATTCGTATTTTGTGCATCCTAACGTCCTCAAACGGTGTCTATTTTGACAACCATTAAATTATCGCTGAAATCCGATCACTAGAGCTGCTAGATTGTTACAAAAACCAATTGCCGGATTTTTCTAAAGTGCTATCAAAGTACAGCCTGCTGACAACGAAAGCGTTGCTTTGTCGCATCTACTAGTCACAGCAGGTCTTTGCATAGGCCACCAGTTGTTAAAGCTAACCAGCTTGATCTCTCCGCTTTACAAAATCGTAATGACTTCATGTTAAAGTTTGGATCAGCTTTTTCTATACTTGAGAACTTATGGACTCTTTCGTCCATTGATTGCCAGTGGAACATTAGACCAACAGAAAAGAACTTATAATTTTCTTTAAAAAATGTTTCCAGTAACACACGACCAATTTTTGTTACCGTCAACTTCCTGTATTCGTGTGGCTTCAATTACAAACTAGCGAAAGCCAAACACCTCTACTCACGTAGCAAAAATCCACTGACATTATTAAACTTTTTTTTCACCAATCAAGGTGGACTCCGTCTTTGCACAAGGAGATTGCATTTCTTGTTATCTAGAAGCGGCAAACATTTTCCTTTGTCGGGATCTTACACATATGGAGTGAAGAAATGGGTCTGCCCTCCCGTATATGTCATTGGCCTCTCAGTCTATTATCCATAAGTCCGGTCATGGTTATGCAAACGACAACGAGCTGGCAAAGCAACCTCCTCTGATGTCCGGTTCAAAAAGCCCCGTACCTTCACATGCCACTTTTATTTATTTATTTATTTATTGCCAGTTTACAGGCAAGGTCAAAAAAATACAGTGAAAAAACTCCTGATCGTTGTTTCAGGTGATTTTTGGAGAAAAAACTGCAGCTTATTAAGTAATTAAAGTTCAGGACAGGGAAGCGTTGACACAGGTGCCCGGTAAAGAACTTCTCCAATCAGTGTTATGGATCCGGTATTCTGCACCAGCAGGTATGTCGGTGAACGACTGTTCGCTGTCGACTGAGAAAGAAGCCAGAGCCAGCAATATTGCCCTCCGCATGAAGTCTGGCACAGGATTCAGAGTCCGTGAACGCCATCAGAACCGAAGAGAGCTTCCACAGAGTCAGCACCCAAAAGATTAGGAAGATGTCCTGAATGTAGAAAACTAGTGACAGCTCGCGTAAACAAGGGATAGCGTTGCTTAATTTGATACTTCTGGGTAGCTTATTCCAGATTGCTATAGCGTTTACCGAAAAAAAACTGTCGGTATCTAACTATGCGTGCCAACGTGAGAAATAAAAATACATCTCGATGACTGGTGCCCGAGAGTGGTCGAGCTGCCTCAGAGATGTAAGGGGGTTAAATGTACAACTGTTTAAAAGTTTAAACAGTAAAAATAGTCCCTTCTGTAATCTGCGAAGCAACAGCGGGCCAAGGCTTTTAAGCTCACAGCGTTTTTTGTAGGACAGGTTTCGCTGATCTGAATAGAAAACATTTTTTGTTAAGAAGTGCTGGACTGATTCGATCTTCTTTCGTTCACTAGCGTGACGAAGGCTAAATAGAAACGAGCAGTATTCCAGACTAGGCCTGACATACATTTTATAAAGGCTGGTTCTAATGTTGACGGTTTTAAATTTTCTGCGAATAAACCCAGTGGTTTGGCGTGCTTTCGAGAAAATCAGGGCACAGTGCTCCGACAGATTAAGACTACTAAAATATGACATGCCCAGATCCTTTATAACTCCGGGCACCTTAATGTCGTGACCGTCTATGCTTAGGTGGGTCTGATGGTTGTCGCCAATAACCATAACGGAGCACTTGTGCCAAGAAAGTGAAAGGCGCCATGTGAAACACCACGGAGCGAAAGGCCTGAAGATCCTTTTTTAAGAGCTCAAGCACGATGTTGCGATCGACCGGTTTATATCTATAGGCAACTTTTAAATCGTCGGCGTACATAAAGGGCCTACCATACTGAAAACAATCAGGAACATCATTGACAAAGAAGCTAAATAGAAGCGGGCCGAGCACACTGCCCAGAATAACTCCGCTCCTCACATGCGTGGGGTTGGAACTAACATCAGACATTTTAAACCGTTGTGCACGAGCATTCAAATAGGAAAATATTAAGTTCAGAAGCTTGTTACCTATGCCGAAAGAGGGAAGTTTCAGCAGTAGGAGATCATAGTCAACACGATCAAAAGCCTTCGTGAAATCGAAGTAAACGGTGTAAATTGCCAAACCGCTGTCTCTAGATTGTAGCACATGATCCAAGAAAGAGAGCTGGCAAGTGTCACAAGACCTTTTTCGAGAAAACCATGCTGACCCGCATTAAGTAGGTTATTCTCTCTTAGGTGACGCATCATCTTGTCTTTGATCAAGGTCTCGAAGATCTTCGAGACTGCTGGTAGTGTATTTATTGGCCTAAATTCGTCAAATGACTTAGGTCGGCCATTTTTGGGAATAGGCAATATGTGCGATTCCTTTCATAAAATAGGGAAAGTTTCACTCTCAATAGCAAGATTAAATATCTTATACAGAAGGAACGGAAATATATCGTTTGCATCCGCCTTTAGAACGCTGACCGGGACGCCATCTGGTCCAGGACTGTAAGATTGACGAAAACGCCGAATGGCTACGGTCACGTCCCAGAGGGTAAAAGTTATGGTTTTGAGGACGTAACCGGTCCAAACCCGGATGTTAGGAAATGGAGCGACAGTATGTTCACTAAACGTTCTAGCCAAGAAAGCATTGAAGCTATCAGCAGTCAATTTAGCGTCAGCTATATGGTTTCCTAAGACGTCTCGAGGTACGGGGTGCTGCGTTTTTCTCTGCGCTTTTACTGTGCGCGAAAAGAGCTTCGCGAAATTTAACGAAGGGTTTTCGGCAAAGTTAACCTCATCGGCTGGTCGTTTTTCGTCAGACAGCCTCTTAGCCTCTTCAAAGATTTGTTGGATCAAGGACAAGACGATTCCAACGATTCCATTCACGCCCTCTACCTCGCAAATAGGAAATTCATTCTCAGTAGCTTCTAATTATGTTGCAAGCCCACCCTTAATTTCCAGGACTCCATCAAGACAAACTGCTTCTCCGTTTCAAACTATTTTTCTTGTATTTCTTCTGGTGACTTAGTGCAAAAAACTGGGTCAAGTCCGCCTTGTTGCCCTTCCTTGCTAACCACACCAGTCTCAGCTTTTCAATCTAATACGCCTAACCATACCCCGACAAGTCTATATGCCCTAACTTCAAGTTTAAAAATAGGGAAAACTGCTAACACTCTACCATCTACTGTACATACCCAAACGTTCCTGAGCAATTTTCAAAAACCAACAACTTCTCGTGTCATCAAGTAATTAACTCTAATCATTATGGTAACTGTTTTACAAAACCATTTGTTCAATTTTCAAATCTAATTCGTCCCCCATATTCCAACATTCCTCAAAATCCTATTTTATGGCCTTCTCCTATTTTTGCTAACTCAGCAAGTAGCCCTTCTCTCAATGTATGCCACCCAAATAGGTTTCTCTACAATAATCCTAATTTAGTCAATAGTAACAAGTTAGAAAATGGTAGAGCTAAGCAATTTTACTGTCCGCCTATTCCTTATTCCCTGCAGCTTACTTCCCCACCACCAAGTCTTCAATTTTTATAAACACTTATGAGTGTATCCTTCGTTCAAAACTACGCTCAGTATAGTTTCTCTCTTTTGATAAAGATGACTGTCGCTTTCGGGTTTGACACAGATGGTATGTGCATCACAGAATCTTGGGGTCATGCTGTAATTTCCTCCTCGAGGCTTGTTTTATATAATTTTAGTTTATACTGACAAGACCACTTTGAAAAACGTGGTGGTGGTGGTCTTCTTTACATTAGGTCGTCTCTTGTACCTTCCTCCTACGATCTAAGCATTTCTTCGTTTTCCGCAAATACTTGTTTCGTTTCAGTTATCCTCCCGCACAATAAAAAAACCACAATTTGCTGTGCCTATGAGCCTGCTTGTTATTCCGGCAACGAAACCTAGTTCTGTGAACTCTGCAAAAGTTGCAGCAGGTCCGTTTGATGTCAAAATAATCGAAGGCAATTTTAATTTGCGTGAAATTCACTGGCATGCAAATACTTCTCTTTAAAAGTGTAGAACCTTTTTTAAAACAATTTTGTTTTAAATAACGTATCAATTAGTCAGCTCAGTGACTATAAAAGATGGTATTTTAGATTTCATTTTACTAATGGCGCCCATCCTTTGCTTATGAATTTATACCAAGACCTTTTTACATGTGATCACGCATTAATTCCTTGTTGTTTTCCAGTCTACTGCTCTGTAAAACCAGAAATAAAACGTACCTATTTCGACTTTGCTTCTGTTGACAAAAAAGTATTAAATAATTTTACAAGCACTCTAGATTGTCCGAACATTTATTTAAATAATGATCTAAGTTTTTTAACGGTATATGGCAAGGTCTAAATGAAGTCCTCATCGATTTCATTCCACAAATGACCTTTATATCCAATGTTGCTTCTTCCACGGTTCCACAATTTCTTCAAAATGGACTTAAAAAATTACGAAACGCAAATAAAGGATCCTTCCATAAGTTCGTTATCGGTCCACTTAAGGATTGCACCAATATTTCAATTAGTTTAAAAAATGAGGCTGATGCGAGATAGGCGTAGGGAGTCTAACAATTAGCGATGCTTATCCTTCCAGATCTGTTGCTCAAGTCTTCTATCTCCGTTTGTCTGTTAAATCTCACAAAGACATGTCGCACTTTCTCTATTACAATAATTATTTCATTACAGAGGATTTGGACAGAGCAGAATTGTTCAATTCATTCTTTGCCAAACATTTTAGCATTGAAACCATCCCCATCCCTACAATTCCTCTGACCTCTCATGAGTTGTTCACTACCATTAATTTTGTTCCTACAAACATTTAGAAACAGATCAGCCGACTTTATCAAGCACACTCATTTGGAACTGACAACAACCCAACTTCCCTTATTAAACAGCTAAGTGATTTTCACCCCTTTGTTGAGCAACGTGCTCTCAGTTTGTCTTGATAATGGTTTCATCCCTGATTATTGGAAAACGTCTTTTATTATTCCTGTAGTTAAATCGGGCTTACGCACGGATGTTAACAATTATCGCGGTGTTAATAAAACGCCTTCTCTTTCGAATCTCTTCGAATACCTAATTGCCCCACAACTTACAAATTTTTGCATAACCAATCAACTTCTTAGCTCTTCGCAACATGGCTTCCTGCACGATCGATCTTGTGAAACATGTCACATGTCTTTTCTTAATCTATTAACATCTCTTCGTTGGGATAATCTATCTGTGGTCGTTATCTTTTTTGATCTGGGTAAGGCCTTTGATAAAGTGACTCACAGGAGACTCATAGTTAACTCAAAAGCTTTAGGACTTCGTAGTCCCCTTACTGATTTCGTTACTTCATATCTAACTAATCGGAAACAAAAGAGCCTATTTGGGACCTCATTTGCAGCTGAGACCCATATTTTAAGCGGTGTCCTTCAAGGCTCCGTGCCAGGTGCTCCATTGCTTTTGCTTTACATTAATGATATTTTATTCGCAGGTAACCACTCTCCATATTTTATTTATGCAGACGATCTTATTTGCACATATTCCTTCGCTTAATCTACGGCCCAATGATGGCTAGAAGTAATCCATGCAGACTTTCGTTCTCTTTCCGTGTGGATCTCAATGGGGCAAATGGAATTCTCAACTTCTAAGTGTCTTTACATGTTCTTTGGGTTTGACAGGCTACGGCAACCACTTTTTTTCAAGGCATCCCTATTGCTGAATATTCCACCATCAAGGAATTAGGTTTAAGCTGCACAGCTATTTTAGATCTGCAAACTTTTGCAGATAGAATTACGGCCAAATCTGCCCAGAATTGTGGCCTTATTTCTTATAATTACTATCTTCCTGAAATTAAATGAAGAATTTATTGAAAGTTTATCCTTCCCATTCTTGAATATTGCTGTCCATTCTCAAGTTAAATGACCAAGTCTAGCCGTTCTTAAATTGCAAAGATCCAAAGACATGTTTACTCGGAAACTTTTACCTCCAACACTATCAATTACCTCCTAATCGAATAGGTGCCAGTTAAATAACCTAAAATTGCTACGGTTTAGGAGACTGGAAGTTGATTTCTGCTTCCTTTTGCGCCTTAATAATCGTTCAAATATTCCCCGATTAGCAGTCTTTACCTCGTTAGTGGTCCGTAAATCAACGTAATTATTCACTGATTATACATTTACCTATACCCTCAACTGCTAAACCCACTCTGTTCTTTTCTTCCGGGTACTGCTTTCGTTGGAACAACCTGCCAATCGCTACAAGATAAGCAAATTACCTGTCTTATTTAAGAAAAGGATGATTTAATTGAACATTTATTTTCCTCATCCTTTCTGAGCAACTTTCTCCATGACCCCGTGAAAGGACTATTGGGAGTTCACAAAATCGTCTCCAAATTATGTCTTCCATGCATCGTCTCCCTCACTGACAAAGATGTCTTCATAACCCATCCCTTAGAAAAACTGATCGTCAAACAATTGGGTCAGATTTGTGCACTCATTTTATACCCGCGTTTCGTTTACTGATAAACATAAGAATTACAATCTGAATACTTAAATATTTAGGCCTCAGATTAATCATCGATTCTCATGCGAAATAACAACCCTGAGCGCATTATGTTAAGTTCTTCTTACTCAGTTGCCATCGCAGCTGCCGCGTCTTAATGCGATGTTGCTTGCAGCTCTAACCTTCTCCCCAGTGTCAACCGTACGTGGACTGTTGACGATTTTATCGGGTTCCTCTCTCGGTGGTCTCAGAAATCAGCAATGAGAGTACCATGGGCGCTTCTTTGGCACTTTTTACCTCCGTGGTCCTTTCCTTGTTCTACCCTAAGCGTACCGAGAATGCCAACGAAGGTTTCCCTGTCTAGCATCCTTAACGGTTACGCTTTTAACTAGTCAATATGCATTGTGATCACACCTGCAGTGGTGAAAAGCAGCCCCTGTCGTAACATCCTTTCTCCCACGATGAGGTACGTTTTGAACCCTCAAACACTCTCAGCAGCATGTCGGTCCTACCTCGCATGTAGGTTTTACATCCACGAGCGATGTTTTTTTCTCCTTAAAAACCCACAAATTTCATTCAACATATGCATTATCCATCAAAATGCCCAAGGAGTTTGTTCACTGTCTGTTCTTTACATTTTTTTTGATTTCACTGCTTTGTGTCATTTTTCATCGCAAAGAAGCTAACCTACTACCCATAAGTTAATTGTACACGATTGCGCATGCGTTTTATTTTTTCCAATAGCAGTGCCCTTCCAGGTAATCAAATGAAAAACATCTTTGTATCTTATATAAATTTCCTCTTATATCACAAAGCGAAAAAAAATTAGGTTTTTGTCCCGGCAATTAAACAGCATAGGAAATTTCTTGGAAATCTGGCAATCTCAGTTTTCATCTAGATCCTTTTGTTTCTATTCGGTATATAAGGTTGAGCATGCAGTGCTCTTAAAAAAGGTATTTGAGCATTGAATCTACCCAACAAAGCAAACCAAACAAGACCAAATGTACGCTTTACTACTCACACAAATTTCGATCACACCTTGAGTAAGTTAGTTCATATGCTGTCCATCGGATTTGTGCTAAACCGGCTCTAGATTTTCTGTTGGTCAGTCATGGAGAACTAGTTGGGGACGATTCTATTACCCACTACCGCAGTCTACTTCGGAAATCCCAATTTCATGGCATGGTCCTTCAAAATTCGTTCAGTCCCCTATGCGTCGCACCAAAGGTTGAATAAGAACTAGATCGCTTACAGAAAGCGGACATTACCGAGCCCGTATGACCTTCGAACTGGGCAGCTCCAAAAGTCCCTGTCCTTTAATCTGACGATACCGTGGTCACCTCAAGCTGACGATAGCCTAAGTAAATAAACAAAATCCTTATCCTCTCCCATTCTTCAGGGACTTGTACGCATCTCTCTCAGGTGGTCAAAAATTCCCAACTTTAGACCCAAACATGCTATCAACCAATTCATCCTAGCAACCGAAAACCGTGATGTCATAACCAGCAATACGCACTGATGTTTGTTCCGATACAAACTACCCCTATTTTAAGTAAGTTCTGCTCCTGGTTTATTTCGATGATTGAGTGATAGGCTTGTGAATGACAGACCTCAATGTTGAGTTTATCTTGAGGAAATATTAAGAACCGACCAATCTGAACATAAACACCTGGCGCTTGCATGCTAAGAAGACGCAGAGTTCAAACTCAGGCAAGATAAGTACACATTCATGGTGGAATCGGTTGAAGTCCTTGACTTTAAGGTGGATAAATTTGGCCTCCATCCACTCAACCATAAGCTCAAAACTTTGACGATGGCTCCGCACCCCAATAATATTAGTCAATTGTACTTATTTCTTGCGTTGGTTGCTCACTTAAGTCGAATTATGAATCAATTGGCTACAACTGTGAAACCCTTTTATCGACTACCTGAGAAGAACCCTTGGTGGAACTGGTTGAAGGTCGAATAAAGAGCTTCTGACTAGACGAATGTGGCTCTTACCTCCACCATCTCCTCCTCATTCTCCTCTCTTCTATTTCATTACGACCCAAAAAGCCTATTTTACTAAAAGGCTATGCGTCCATGTACGTCGTGGTTTTGGTTCTCATACACCGAATGCATTATGGTGCCAAGAAGTGATTTCTTTTGCACCAAGCACTATGTCCCAGACAGAAAATAACTATTTACAGCTAGATAGAGAGACCTTAACAATAATTTTTGACTTACAACGCTTCAACTTTTACCTTTTTTGTCAACCTATAGATTCACACTGAAAACATAGCCCTTTTAGGTTTGTTGGGTGAAAAACGAGTAATACAACAAATTTCCTTGCCGAGAATGCAACGATGGACACTCGCTCCTTCCGCTTACACATATGCATTGAAATACGTCCTGAATAGTGCAAACGTAGTGGCTGACGCCTAGAGTATGTGTAGTGACCCAACGCTGTGCCCATGTTGAACGCTGAACCTCGCGTTTACATGCACGTGCACACCAGTGGCTGTCTGACCCTTGGAAATCCTGCTGTCCACACCGGCCAAGCATCTTCAAGGCTGACTCAAACCTAACCATGCTTGATGCCCTGTGTGACCGCACGGTCTCAAACACACTTGAGGACGCCGTAGACGTGGTGGCTGGAAGTGCCCTCGTCTGGCAGACAACTTCCTCCAACCATTATGCGATTGTTCTGTACAGAATATATTATACTCCCAAGTGGCGTCCCACTACATATTTCCTTCTATGGAACCGGATCAGAAGGTCGTAGCGGCCAAGGCATCACCTATCAATTTACCCTGCTTTGATAAAGGCTTCACATAATAGACGATGGCGTAAACGGAACACCTGCTTTGGAGACCGTGAATATTTTGCAGATATTAGTCAAAGCACGCAAAACCTGGTAATGAATAAAACAGTGGAGATCGAACGTTCCTATCTGAAGTCGCGTAAAAAGATCCTTGCTATCAGCCTGGCCGTCCTATGTCTCCACTGAATTTAAACCTTTTTACAGCTGCCAGAAAAAATTGAGTTTACAATACAAATTCGTACCATGAAGCAGTCATGTATTTATGCCACATAAAGGCCGACAAGCCATCTTTAAAGGTCCACATAATGATCATCCTGCTATTTCAAGAATGGAAGCTCTCGCACCCAGCTATGTTTAGGTTACCCAAAATTGATTAAAATATAAAAAAACATGATAAAACTTTATCACGTGTGAAAGAAAACAACAAACCTTACCGAAGGTGCCTCTGAAGCCAAGGTGGTGAACCACCCCAGGCTCGAACCCGCCACCCGTTAACCAGAAGTCTAACGCTCCAACAATGATCCACGGACCCCTTGTCTTGCCAGTTTTCATGAGGACTATGGACATTCTTCGACAAGGGTTCATCGATCGTGGTAGCAGGTAAACAGGTCGCGTGTTCGTGCCTCGCGGGGGAAACCACTTGGGCCTGGGTATGACGGGCTGATGACGGTAAATGAGTCAAAAATTACCATTGCATATTCCCTTGTCTCTGTCAGTATTGTTAATCTACCTCTCCTCCTAATACTAGCCACTCTGCGGCTGCTGGTGGGATTCGAGAATTAAATTCAGGACAGAGCGGGGCGAGTGAGTTCCGTTACCGATCGGTGAGCGTTCTTCAACGGGTGCATGCACTCACTCACAGCTAGGTTTCATGACCTAAAGCTGATGCAGATATCGAAAATATGGTAAAAGCACATCATGTCTGTCAAATAACGCAGAAGACTCTTCCGAAGTTGATTCTGAAGGCTTAAGTCTGGCCTGACAAGCCGTGGAAGAGGGTACACATGGATTATCTTGGACCATTCCAAGGCCATTTCGTCATGGTGGTGGTGGCAATGGTTGAAGTCCACATTAAGTGGATTAAGGCTATTCCAACGGAAAACTCCTGTTCTTCAACTACTAAAATCAAATAGTAACGATCCATTTTTTTACCTTTGTAATAACTGAAATGGTCGTTCCAGACAATATCCTGGCCTTTTCTATGCAGAAATTAAACAATTTATTGATCAAAAGGAATAAGGCATTAAACCACTGGTCAGTACCACGTGGCTTCAAATGGGTTCGCAGATCGCGCGGTTCAGGCAATACACACGGACTCACCAACCAGACGCAGGTGGACTTATCCTCGAAGCTGACACACCTTTTTTCAGCTACCACATAAACCCAAGCGACCCAACAGGTCCCTTTCCCTCATATTTGATGTTCAAGCTGTAGTTTTGCACATGGTTCGATCTACCTTATCCTTCAATGCATGATAAAGTCATCAAAAAATACAAACATTAAAGCATGATATGATTTGCACACATGACCTGAAATATTATAGCCTGACGAAAGTGCCTTCACGTGACTGGGACACGAAGAGAACTGGTGTTCAGCGGCAGTTCGAAGAAGTAATGGACACTGTAAAATAAGAGGTAGATAGAAGGATTTTGCGCCGGCAGCTGGATCATTTCCACAGCCGAAAGAACACTGTGAATTAAGAACTCGGAAATTTCGAATCATCAGCAACCGTTTAGGTTGATTTCAGCGTACCAAGTTTGGAATATCTACTGCATGCAATGAAAACAATGCCAACAGTAGAGGTACATGTTTTCATCATCCTACTCACCCGCCCAGCACTAACGGAATGGCAAAGGAACCATTGATTCCGTAAAATGACACAGGTCGATAATAACATCCAGGAAGATCAACCCGAATCCGCAAACGCCTCCGAAGTTTTTAGGCTGAAAATTATCAGAACATTTTTTAACTATCGTCTAATGTGTTTACTCTTTCCTTTCCCGTCCCGGTGCAATGCATGCTACCCATAATTTCAAGACATCTGGCCACATTTGCGCGATAAATTACATCCAAGGCCATGTATTCACAGGTGGACTACCTTTGTTCTGAACGGCCATATTTCAACCTATGGCATTCCCCAATGCCATATACACCTGTGTGTTTTCAAGACTCCTCACTTTTGCTGTCTCCCGTTCTCAGTAAGGGTCCTGTCTTCAATCAGCTTTCTGTTTTGGAAACATGATGGGATGCCCTTGGAAATTGGTTTTACCGTAAAAACTGAAGACGTGCTTACATATGAGGATGTCGTGTATCCCACGTACAATATGGAAGATTTCTGTCAATATCCCGCTCACTTTGAATAGAAAGTGTTCATCTTAATACCCCTTGGTTCTGCAATTCTGCTAAACGTTTGCTTCACTGCCTAGAATTCAGAAGACAAGGACTCAGGCGAGTGGCATATGGCAGTGCGCTTTGATCTCTGAATAATTGGACGGCTTCCGTTTGAACTGCATCAAGAAGATTGAAATCGTACTGTGACCAGTGTTTATATGCCTAAATGGCGTGTAAGAGTAAACAAGCTTCACAAAGGCCGAAAAACACCAGGATTCTTGCGCCGTCCATTTCCCCACAAATGACTTTTTACGACGGCACAGTATCGTTTGTGCTTTGGTTACCGAGGGCGAGATTTTATCTCAGGGCTGTCCCACAGGAGAACCAAACATACACAGTTTGACCATCGATTTCGACGAGGTTCACCGTATGCTCCACACCAGGTGGTGCAGGGACGGTGCCTTGCGCAGGAATTAGTTTTAAGTGATAATAGCTTTGCGCTGCAGCTACCGCAATCTCTCCTCCCCCCACCTGAGCCCGGTGTCCAGACAGAGTCAAGAAGACTAGAGTTGGGAGAGGGCACAGGTGGCTGGCGAGACCGGAGCCGCCCTTGTGCGTACCACCACCCCTGGCTCGGATCCCACGGAGTGGGAGTGCCATACAGGCCACATTAAGAAGGAGCCATTGCAGCCTGACTCTCAGTCCGCCAGTCAGCCACTCCACATTAAACACACATTGTGCTGACCACGCGGTTCAAGTTATTCCGTCAGGTGGCAACCTTCCAAGCCACGGCTTTTCGCGCAACGTTATAGTTTCAAGCGCGTCAGATTGTTTATAGTGAGGAAAATGCGCTGAGCTGTTAGTATCAACCTCTCCCACACCCCCACAATCAGACCACCATCCGAGCCAGTCAGTTTGTGTGAGGTGGGAGTGGGCGCAATGGCTGACGTGTAGGCGTATCCGTTTTCGCGCGCCACAGCACGACCTGGCCCACATAACGTACACACCAGGATTTACTTACTCAGGGGATATGGAGGAGCCATCGCCGTCTGACTCCCAGTACACTAGTCAGCCACACGACACACACGGCACATACACTGGGCCGACGGCGTGGTCTGGTGTAAGCGTCAGATTGGCAGCCATACAAGCCACGGTTTCTAGGAAACCATGATTTTATCAGGTACATTTCGATGATTGTGAGGGTGTTGTCTATCTATTATTGTAGATGGTTTGCGATGATGCGGCTTAGCCTCCGGTAGTTTACCGCAGGTTGTCGTGGAGGCGCATGTGTCCTAATAGGCCCGTGGGTGGTGTAAATGTGCGGGAGCAGTGAGGGCGGTGAAGGCAGGCGCGTCGACTGTATGTCGGAGCCCCAGGCACTGGTTCACCAGCCTCCGTGCGATGGATTTGCAGGCGACCGACAAGGCCGATGCTTGAGTTGAAGTTGCGGGCGCAGGAGAAATCGGTAGAGGCTGGGGGATGTCATTCATGGTAGTGGGGGTGGCAGTAGCGGTAGGAATGGCAGGAGTGGAGGGTGTGCATGATTTATCGGAGTTGTCGGCATTGTGGTGAATTCCGCTGTCATGGATGCGCAGGTGACCGAATAGGCCCATGCGATGAGTAAATGCGCGAGGACAGTGAGGACAGGGGAGACGACAATCTCTGCTGTTTGTTGGTGCTCCAGGCCCTGGTTCACCAGTCTCTGTACGATGGATTCGGTAGTGACCGTCCAGGCCGATGCGTGGGGTGAATGTGCGGTCTTATTGAGAACAGTTAAGGAGAGAGTCCTCATCGCTGATGGTAGTGGCGGTGGTATTGAGGGCGAAGGCAGTGGTGGTTGCGGTGGTGGGGGTAACAGGCGATGAGTATTGGGATGTGGACTCTATGGTGGTGGGAGTAATGGAATTGATGCCAGGAGTGAGGTTGGGGGAGTCTGAAGGAGGGTTGGCAGAATTTGACGTAGAAATTTGAATTGTCATATTGTTGGTGCATTGCGTCCGGAGATGTCCAACCGGGCCAATTCGCACGCGGAAGATGCGTTGACAGCGCGGGCACGTTTGCAGGGCCTGGGCATCGACAATGTTGGTCCAGGGCGCTGGTGACTTTCGTGCCGCTCTTTTGGCCTTGGTGGCGGCGATCCGGTTGGCCTCATAGATTGCTGAACCAGTCTTCACGGATCTTCTCCATACCGTTCTATCCTGTGCAAGGTCCTCCAAGGTCACCGGGTTGATTTGCATTTGCTTTAACGATTTTTTCAAAGTGTCCCTTTAGCGTCGTTTTTGACCTCCCTGTCGGCGAGCAACCGTAGAGAAATCACCGTAGAAAAGTCGTTGGGGTAGTCGCTCGTCGTCCATTCTTACCAGGTGGCCACTCCATCGCAATTGCACTTGCCTCCCCATGGCGTGGATTCTGAGGATTCCGGTCCGCTCCAGGACTTCCTTGTTCGAGATCCTGTCTTGCCATCTCAGCTTCAGTATTCTGCGGAGACAGCTGAGATGAAAGTGATTAAGCTTCCTGGCTTTGTTCGAGTAGACGGTCCAGGTCTACGCTCCGTAAAGAAGCGTCGCCAAGATGACAGCCTTGTGCATCTTCGGCTTTGTGTTCAGGTGAATACCGTGGTGATTCAACATGAAGGCCTGCAGCCGGCCGAAGGTTTGTCTAGCTTTGGAGATCAGTTGGGCAACCTCGTCATCGATTCTCGTGTTGCGTGACAGCGTGCTTCGTAGATAAGCGAAGGTTTCCACGTTTTTGAGTTGAGCACCGTTGGCATTGATTCGGGGAGCATTGTTTTCCGCGCTGGGTGGCGGCTAGTGCATGACAACCGTTTTAATTGCAGTGATTGTTAATCCAAAATCGGCGCAGCCTGTGGCAACGAGGTTCATGCTCCTTTGCATGTCCTCCTCCGTCACGGTGTTAAGGGCGCAGACGTCCGTGAAGAGCAAGTCATGGACTGTAGTCTTAGACACGCACGTTGAAGCCTGTATACGCCGACTGTTGAGAAGGTGCCCGTCAGTTCTGTAGGCGATGCGGATCCCAGGGTGCTCATCACGGTAGGCGTCCATCAGCATAGCTGAGAACATGAGACTGAATAGGGTGGGAGCCAATACCCAGCCCTGTTTCACTCCGTTGGTCACTGCGAATGCTTCGGATACCATCCCGTTGTCAGTGACACGTGACGTCATCCTGTCATGAAGCTGACGCACCATGTGCTTGAACCGCTCAGGACAGCCGAATTCCTGCATGACTTTCCACAGTCCTTCGCGATTCACCGTGTCAAAGGCTTTCGTCAGAACCACGAAGGTAGTGTATAGGTGAGTTCACATCTCCTGGCACTTCTCTTGTAGTTGGCGGGCGGCAAGGATCATATCGGTTGTTCAACGGTGTCGGCGGAAACCAAATTGGCTTTCCGGGAGCAGGCCCTGCTCTGGGTGACCGTTCAGACGATTGAAAAGTATACGGGCAAAGATCTTCCCGGCGATGTTGAGCAATGAGATGCCTCTGTGATTATCACAGAGTTACCTGCTCCTTTTCCGTTTGTAGAGATGGACGATGGTCACGTCTTTGAAATCCTGAGAAACTTGTCCTTGGCGCCACATCGCCTGGAAGAGTGTTGTGAGTTCTGCCATCAGCCGGGCCCATCGTGCTTGTAGACTTACGGTGGGATTGCGTTGAATCCCGGTGCTTTACCACTGGAAATCTGCTGCACGGCCCGGATGGTTTCTGGTAGGGAAGGCGGCAGATCCAGGTCATTGTTCGTGTCCGCTTGAGGGAGCCAGTCAATGGCGGCATCTGAGATGGCTGATGAGCAATTAAGGACACTTCTGAAGTGCTCGGCCCAGCGCTTCAGAATTTGCAATGTCTCTGTCAGCAGTGTTGTGCCGTCAGAGCTCAGCAGTGGTGCAGTCCCCTTGATACACGGGCCGTAGATGGCCTTGATGGCTTTGAACAAGTTTTTCATTTTATTGTGGTCCGCATACCCCTGGATTTCTTCAGCCTTTCGGATCATTCAGGCATTCTGCATCTCCCGCAGCCGTTGCTGTACAAGGCGCCGGCATCTGAAGAAGTCTGCTTTGTTGGCGTCAGTCCGAAGGTCCTTGTAGGCTTTGTTTACTCCATTCTTCTCCGCGAGTAAGTTGCTGATGTCGGCGTCATTGTCGTCAAACCAGTCATGGTGTTGACGGCGTGCGCGTCCAAGGACTTCGAGGGCGGTGGACTGGATAACATTTCTCAGTTGACACCATCGTGTCTCCACGGTAGCATTATAATCTGGAGCATGCAGATTCTCCAGTTTCTTGGTTATTTTGTTGCTGAAATCAAAACAGTGAGCAGGCAAATTTAATTAAAGAATATTTAACTTACCTGGCGGCCTCTTACCTTGGGGCCTTCGTCGAGGTTGCAGTCGGAGCCTGATCTGGGAGATGACGATGCGGTGATCTGTCTTACCATCGACATTGCTGATTGCCTTGGTTACCAGCATGTCCTGTCAATCTTGCCTCCGGACGAGAAAATAGTCCAGCAGCTGCCAGTGCCGCGACCGAGGGTGCATCCACGTGGCCTTCTCCCGCGTCGGAAGGCGGAAGAATGTGTTGGTCAGCAGGAGATGGTGTTCCGCACACGTTTGCAGAAGAAGAAGGCCGTTATTGTTACAGCTACCGAGACCATGGGGACCCAGCACTCCCTGCGAGGCAGCGTGGTCCATCCCGACGCGATCGTTGAATTCACCACGGACAATTTACTTTTCCACCTTCGGCACAGTCACCAGCAGGGAGAACCAAACATACCTCTTTCTTAACGCTTTATCTTCAACACACGTTGACAAGGTGCTGGACTCGGGTTAGACACAGAATCTCCTCCCTGGACAAGCTGTGTGATTTTCTGTATTCCATCTTCAGCGACACCCAATCCTACGGCGAGGCTACAGACGCCCTTTACGTACGTCGTCTCTCTCCCCCTGAAACACCCCACCAAGTTGTCGACGAGTTGAGGCACCTGACGCACAAAGCGTATCCATCTTTATCAGCTAAAGACAAATGCAATGTTGTTCTCCAGCATTTTATTAAAGGACTTCCTAAAGACCACCTTAGCAGATCATTTGAGCTACAACCACCGAAATGACTTCAAGACGCTGTTTCGCGTGCTGTCAAGTATTAAGCATCAACAATGAACATGAGGGTACGAGTGATATAAGGAACGCATCGAACTTGCACACCAACATGTATGCCGTTCCCATACGATAAAACTAAAATGGCCCCTAACGTCAGTTTAGTTATCAAGGCCGGTACAACCCCAACCGCCATAGATGTATACCCCGCCAACCCGGCACCCCAGAGCCATCACATGACCAGGCCTGCACCTGCCACGGGAATTCGGGTACCATTCCTATTACTGCATGCAGCTGTTCAGCTTTTTCGGTTCCACCGTTTCAGATCATGGCTAAACTGGCTAACACTACCGTGCGAGAGTTGATTGAAAATGGTGCGATAATATTCTTAGTTAACCAAAGAATTCTACCACAGGGCCTACAGTGTATGACGGACAATAAAAGGAGCCGACCACAACTTCACACAGCAGACGGGTCACCTTTAGAAAAAGTTGGTTCCATACCCTTGACCATCACATTACCTTATCTCACGACAGACCGTAACTTATTAGTGGTTCTTTATCTAACCTAGGATATCCTTTTGTGGACATAATTTCTAGCTCTATACGGATGCTCCATTGGTGTTCGAAATAAAAAAGTTAAGTTTCAGCTAATTACTTTCCCTAACCAGCCCACAACCATTGTCACTGATGAAACTTCTGTTTGCGCAGCAATCCAAGCTGCAGTTCAGTTGGCACCTATATCAATTGATGATATCCTACCGCACAAACACCACAATGATATCAAAACAAATTCACTCAGGCGGATGTTGCTTAACTTCTGAGACGTCTTTGCATGGGATGAGCAGTCACCGGGTCGTATAAAAATTTTCCGTCATGCCATCAAAACGGGTTCAACAAAACCGATTTGGCAACCACCATGACGTATACCAGCGCACTTACAAGATGAAGTTGATAAGTTATTAGTTACGGTGTTTATCAACCCATCATGCTCTCCATGGGCATCACTCGTAACATTAGTACACAAAAAGGATGGGAAAGTACGGTTCTGCATAGATTATATACGATAAAATACCGTCACCACGCGAGATTCTTTTCCGTTACCCCACATTTACTGTACTCTTG
The DNA here is from genome assembly GCA_017591395.1 of Schistocephalus solidus. Taxonomy (NCBI): domain Eukaryota; kingdom Metazoa; phylum Platyhelminthes; class Cestoda; order Diphyllobothriidea; family Diphyllobothriidae; genus Schistocephalus; species Schistocephalus solidus. The sequence goes on from WEDG01008139.1 coordinate 28,530, forward strand.
TCGACTTAGCCAGATCCAAGTGGTTCTCTTCTTTAGATCTCAAATCTGGCTACTAGCAAGTAGAAGTTGAACTGACTGACCGCCAAAAAACGGTGTTCATCCTTCCTCAAGAATTATATGATTTCGAGACTTTGCCTTTCGGACTCTGTAATGCAGCCGCCACATTTCAGCGACTAATGCAAGTGGTGATTTCACACCTTTACACAAACCAATTCTTAATGTACCTTGATGATGTTATCATCTTCGGAAAAAAATATGTCAACATAACGAAAATCTACAGGTCGTGCTGAAAGCCTTACGGGCCGCAGGACTTACACTTAATCCACAAAAATTTCAATTGTTACACGCGACTACTTGGAACATGAAGTCAGTGTAGCCGGTATTCAGGTTTGTTCAGATAAAATAGAAGCCATACGCACTTGGCCAACCCCGAACACACCATCGGAAGTCAGAAGTTTTATTGGGTTGACATCGTACTACAGATGGTTCATCGCGCATTTCTCGGGCATTACTCGTCCGTTACACAGACTTATAAAAAAGGATGAAAATTCATTTGAACAGATGAGTGCCAATCAGCGTTTGGTGAACTTAAGGCTCGCTTTAGGACAGCTCGTATACTTATGCTCCCAAGTATGTCAAATACTGCCCCACCGTTCATCCCGGACACTGACGCCAGTGCTTTGGCCATAGGAGGCGTGTTGTTCCGAACAAACGAGAGTGGCCTCGAACGAACCATTTGCCTCGCTAGTAAAACCTATTGGAACCTCAACAAAATTATAGCACGTACCGACAGGTGCTATTGGCTGCTCTACGCAATTCGAATGCGCAACGAGCCACACGCCCAGGTTTTGATATAGCTTTATGAAACGAATGGTACTAACTGTTTCATACTGTTTCAAACATAATCAACACTTAGTTATAAAATACAAATATGAAGACTGTAGGACTGCATTGAAAGTTTCTGACCGTTGAACTCTTCTTGCTCTTAACCTATTTTCTCCTTTCTTAGCAATCAGTCAACTAAGTCTAATTATTCGGCAGACCCCACACCGGAATTGACTGCGCTCGCATCTGATTTGAAGTACCTATCCCTTCGAATCGACCGCAGACTTTTAACCTCTGTCGAATGAATGCAGTCAAACGTCAATAAGAGACTAGTCTTGACTCTAACCATTCTTACCCTGATTCATTCATCCCCATTCTTTATAGCTGTTTTAACTTCACATTTTGCTATTAATAAACCTTGGAAAACAGTGTTTTACTTAAAACAAACTCGTCATTTCAAACACTGCTATTTAAGCAAAAAATCAAACCAAAGCTAAAGTGGTTTATGAAAAGAGGAGTTTGTTTTAGGTTTTTTCCTGTGTTCTAAGGATTTGACGGCGCCCAAGCAGTGCCAAATCAATAAACCTATAAATTTAAAGTCACTCTTGTTAAGCAGTTCCGACCCTACCTTTTAGGGAAACCCGTCATCATCCGTTTGGATCATAGGGCAGTGCAATGGCTGCAAAATACCAAGGACGCTGAAGGGTAACTGGCCCCATGGCCGGAATTATTGCAAGAATACAATTTAACTTGCATTAATCACCCTGGTAAGCAACATGTTACCACCGATGCACTGTCTCGCCGCCCTATAAACCTGACGAACCCCGACGAAGAGGTTCTCTCCGTTGACGTTAACGTCGTCTATGCCAGCGAACCAACGAGACACCATTGGGCAGTTACGCAGAGTACGGACCTTGACACTGGTGATATTTACGATCACCTCTTGCATTGGTAACACCGACCTCCAGATGACGACTTAAAGGGATCCTCAGAAGAAGCACGAATACTCCGCAGCCAATGGGCTTGGATACATATTGACGACGTCCTACTTCTCAAAGATGGTTCCATAAATACAAACCACGTGGTGGTACCAGGAAGCCTTGTTCCCACTGTGCTCACGGATTTGCCCTATGAGTTGGTGCATGTAGAATAGGCCAAGACTGAAGCGGCTGCCCGCCGACGATTTTGGTGGCCCCACCTTCGTGATCAAGTGACTACCTTTTGAAACACATGCTCTATTTGCGCTTTAGTTAAGACCCCTGGACACAATGGGCAAGCACCACTACAACTAATACACACAAGCTTTCCCTTCCAGCGTGTGGGCCTGGACATCAGTCCCCTGCCATTCACAACATCCGGCCGTAGGTTCATACTTGTTATGGTCGACTACTTCACCAAGTGGGCCGAGGCCAAGCCACTTCGATGGCTAGATGCCGTCTAAACAACAAACGCAATGTACAACGACTGGAGTTGCCATTTTGGAGTCCCTCTATCAATCCATTCAGACTGTGGAGCTAACTTTGAGAGTAAATTAGTGCAAGAAGTGTACAACCTGCTAGAAATATAAAAGACTCGCACAACCCTGCGCACCCAGAAGGTAATGGGTTATTAGAGCGTACCAGCCGTACGTTGTTTCAACTTTTGAGAGCATTTGCAGAAAAACATCACCCCCACGACTGGAATAAACGACTTCTATGTGCCCGATGGCATACCGAGCTAATCCGGCCACGCATTCTTCTTTTTGCTGACAGGACGCCACTTTCGACTCCGCTTACTCTCGTTTCCCTTTACCGGGGTCCAGTGAATACTCACCAGATGGTTACGTTGGGCAATTGCAAAATGTGTTACGTTCAACTCACAACCTCGCACGCGAACATCTTTAAGTGGCCATGGAAAGCAGAAAATATATTTCGATCAACAAGTACATGGCCTCCCTACCAACAAGGAGACCAAGTTTGGCGTTTCCAACCAGTGATGCCATTAGGGACTTCGACGAAGTTCTTTCATCCATGGGAAGGGTCGTTCGTATTCGTGGACACTATACATCCAACCACGTACATTATACGTGATGCGTCCTTACCAAACAGTCCCACCTTCACCACACATTTCAATATGTTAAAACCGTACAGAGGTCAGCTACCAACAGTCACCGCCGACACTAAACCCATTGTACCCCACACTTAGTACCGATACCCGTAGCGGAGGAAAACGTAGAGACTATGGACCCATAGAGTCCTGTGGACATCGCTCCATCCGAGGAGGGGAGTATGTAAGAGTGAACAAACTTCTGTTTGTTTTAATCGATGACTTTCAGAATAAGAGACAGAGTTGCGGAAGTTAGAAGCTAGGTGCTGAGTCTACTCTGTTCTTTGTGCTGCAGCTAGGTGTGTGGAAGCCACGTCGGATTTGGGGATAGACTCTGTGGATATAGTTCTTTCTGCACCCCAATTGTGACTTCAATTGTCCTTCCACGATCTTCTCCCTTTCTTTCCCAGTACTGTAGAACATTTGGTTAAGACCCTTTTGTCTCGTTTCTATCATCAGCTAATTGTACACAATATACCTTCATTGACATTATACCTCAAACTTCGTTATTAATATAATATTCTTCTGAGATACTCTTTGATTGATGCCATGGCGAGTAAAGTGAGAGCTAATCGTTCAGGAAAGAAGGATTTTCCTGTTTCCGCCCTCAGCCCAACCAGGAATTCACTCACGAAGGAAGAACGCATTAGCCCATCGGAATCCGTGAACGGCCGGCCTACTACAGTTGAATTGAAAATGCGGCCTTATACACACCCGAAAAAACATTTACGAAACATCTTCATGGAAAACTGTAACTGCTCGCTTCATAGCGTACATCATTGGAGCTGTAGCTGCTTTTGATGAGTAACTTAAAGACTTTAGAGTGCATATCATCCATACGTCAATATTCCTCTCTGTTTTGGTTTGTCTGAGCGGCATTCTGTTCATGTATTAGATGAACATACTAGGAACATTTTTTCTATTCCCGAGATGCGGTCAGGTACACTTGCTCGAGTAACATGGCAGAAGCCATCGGTGGTAAACTTTGCAACCACAAAATATTTTCTAAAATGTTCACCCAATCGGCAGCACTTTGGATGAAATTTCACGTTTTGATCGCAGTCGCAAGCAGTGAAGTTCATGCTTACAATCATTAATAAACCGAAGAACGAGTATAAGTCCCAGCACCGTATCGTGTGAGACCTCGTTTACTATTTATATGTTCTCAGATTGCTGTCACTCAACGTAGATTATTTGGAAACCACAGAATGGAACATTGTTGCTCAATTTAAGAAGATTTCTCAGGTACCCAGTAATTTCAACTTGTACAGGAGTCACTGGTGAGGAACATTCTCGGAGGCCTTCTTAAAATCAATGAAGGTGTCATGCATAATGTGTTTTTATCGCATGCCCTTGTCAGGCTTTGCAACTTATAAGACGCCATCTTCCCTTACGACTGTCCTACTGTGCGTTGGAAAATCAGTTATGGGTTCTAAAATGGATTCTCAATTTCAAATTGAAGGTGTGTATTTGGCCACAAGTGCACAAATACCACTTGTTGATGAGGGTAATATGTGCTGCTTTTCATTCCGTGGGAAGAATTCCATTACTGTAAAAAGTTTTGCACAAACCAGTTAATTAATTAGCCAGTTTTCGTGCGCGTACAAAGAACGTTTTTGCAGCAATTTCAACCGAACCAGGATATTTAATTTCCTGCAAGTTTCTCATCACTTTAAAAATCACTTCTGCTTACAACATAATATTTTAAGTAATGTTTGCTCCCATGTTCTCGTAACTGGGTAGAATAACATCCGCTGTTTCCGTTTAAAGAGACGGATACAACAGCAAGAAATGTTCATGCTTGGTTTTTCGATAGCTGGAGACCATCACAATTTCTCATAATAGGAATAATGTTACCGTTATGCGTTCTCTTTCGAAAGTAGCAGTAGAACAATTTAGAATATCTAGTTGATTCGCTATACCAAATTACTCACGAAACTCTACCGTCATTTTTAAAATAAACGTTTTGACCTTGTTCACCTGCGCTTTCTATTCTTATAAACCCACACTTCCTTTGTTTCGACAGAACATCTCTCACAGCCTCACTGCCTTCGCAACCGCATTTTAGATCTTTTAGTTGGCATACTTTGTCTTTTCTGTAAGGAATTTTGTAAAAACTAGTTCCAAACAAGTAATTTCATGTCCCTCATTCACTTTTGTTGGAATTACGATATCCGGAATGAGAAGAGCTTCAAATATTATTAAGAGGTGGTGATCGAAGAAAGGCTTCACACATTTTGCCCATATAATGCTCCACTGATTGCCAGGAGTACTGAAGTCCCCATGAAAACCACATCAGGCTAACAATCTTCTCCAAGTTTTCCTGCATGTAAGTATCAGCATCGGGATCCGCGCAGGGCTCAGCTTATTTATCTAAAAATGCTCATTAGGACCTTGAAAATATTATATTCATAAATATCGTATGCGAAATGATAAATAAATAAATAATTCTATTTAATGCCAGTTTACAGACAACATCAGAATGAAAATGCTGTGGTGGTTAGGCTAGCAGTGAAAAATCTCCTGAGGGAATATAGTTTTTAGTATTTTTCCCAATTTTCTGTTATTCAGGAGACAAAAAACTGCTGTCCATTTGGAGAATAGCAGTTCAGAAAGGGGAAGGGTTTGCAGCCTCTCTGTCTTTTTTAAGGAACCGGGATTCTGCATCAGGCAAGAGTGCATCCGCGAAAGGGTGCTCGCTGTCTGCCGAAGAATTCACCGGTCGCGGGCTGCAGAGACAGCGCCATAGTCCTCACGGTAAGACTTGGCATCGGGCTCAGATGCCACGCACTCCGTTGAGTCGCAAGCCAAACTCGACCGTGTCGGCACCCAGAATTCCTGGAAACTGTACTGAATGCAGAACACGTTTGCAGGATTTTCATTTACTGGGTAGTTTATGCCACAATACTATGCGTTTTAACGAGGAACCTGACGATACATAACTCTGCGTGCTAATGGAAGGAATAAAAAGACACTGTAAGGACTGCTGCACTGGGAGAGTTCAAGCTGCCAATAAAAAAGTGTCCCTTCTGTGATGGGCGAAATAATAAGGTATCAATGTCTATAAGCCCATAGAGTTCTTCATACGTCAGATTACGGTGTTTTAACGATAAAACTCTTTCTGTAAAAAAATGCGGACCTGATTCTATTTTGTTCCGTTTAATATCGCGCAGAAGACTAAATAGAAACGTGTAGTACTCCAGGCCAGGCCAAGCGTACATTTTATAAAAGCGGAGTCTAATATCGATAGTTTTAAAATTTTCGGGGATAAACCCGGTCGTTCTGCGTGATTTGGAGACAATCAGGGCTCAATGCTCTGAAAGATGAAGACCCTTTGATTATGATTTGCCCAGTTTCTTTAAAACTTTAGGCACATTTCGGTCTGGACCATACTTGCTTAGTTGAAAGTGGGCCTCAGCACCGAAATCAGATGATCGCTCAACGTACATCCTCGCAAGATCGCTGCATCAAAGTAAATGAATTTGTTTCACCATGACATGGATGCTGAGGATCCCGGTGCACTCGATGCCTTCTGTGTCTGTGATCCTTTGTTGTCATACCAGCGTCAGTATTCCGTGCAGGTAGCTAAGGTGTGAATTACGGAGGTTTCTATTTTTTTCTCACTTTTGCGCAAGGTAGAATTGGTGTCAAGTTAAAGCTTTGCATTTCATGAATTTGGTCCTGAGGTGAGGCCGTAGCTATTCCAAATCGTGGTCTTCAACCGCTCGAGAGCCTGTTTGGCTTCGGAGATCCGATGTGCAACTTCATAATCGATTTTGACATCAAGTGTGAGTGTAATCAATAAGAAGGTCAAATTATTCGTTGCTTTTAGTTGGGAGCCATTGACGGTAACGCGAGGGTAGCCATATTACGTGTCACGTAACAGCTGATGCATGAACACCATTTTGTGTTTTTTGACTTTGAATCCGAAGTTAAAGCAATTGCAGATGCATGGATTTATGCTTAAACGTTTCTGTCGCCATCTTCAGTGCGTAGTCATCCACGAATATCAGGTCAAGGACAACAGTCATTGAGAGACGCCTTGAGGACCTCATGTGTCGGGTAAAGAGAAGCCGATGCTATTGTCAGGGTACTCATAAATAAAGTTCGTACCCCAATGATTGCTTCTTCTTCTTTTCAATTAACTCACTCTGTTGGAGAAAGAACAACTTTTTGCATCCAGTCTTGCCCCAGTCACACGTAGTTTGAGAGAATGTACTCTCAAAACTAGTGTAATTGATCACGTCAAAGAAATCGCAGGATGCGAGGCAAGAATGCTGACTCCGCAGCATGTGAAACGTTTTTATTAGGTCACCACGTAACTGTCTTTAGTCAAAAGAAAACAGATCAAGATTGGATATTCGTTTATCGTAAGGCAGGTAGTCTTGACCTCGAGTAATTTCGGTTGCAAGTAGTTGGACATTTTCAAGGGTGCGGCGTTCTGTGACAGTACTCAGTCTCTATGCTTGAATGGTAAATTCTAATGGTTGTCACAGGAACATCCCGAAAACCTTACCAACGCACACTTAATCGAACTTTGCAAAGGCGCACTTTATTAAATGCCAGCATGACATTGGGCGTTTGGCAACTTTTAATCAATGGAGCGATAGCATCGGTGAGGGCATGATCCACACAGCTAGAGTACTCTGAACCTTTACCTCTGGTAGCAGTATGCGATATTGGTAGTACATAATCGTTGCGCGGTGCTGGCTCCGCCGATTCGCCAAATTTTGCATATGGAAACATTGCAAGGAGCCAGTGGTTCAACAATCGCTCGAGCCCACGCAAGATTGACAGTAGACTTGCTTCATCAATTTTGTTGTGGATGGATTTCCAAACCTTTATTTTGCAGCAAAGATGGCGTTCTCTCATGACAACTCTCACAGGCAGTAATCAATATGCAGTAGATTGCCTAACTCATAAAATGTCTATATCAGAATTTGAGATGGTAGGAGGGCAGGCATTTTAAGGTGTGAGTTCTGTTTTTTGAATTAAATTGATGAACACAAAGCTGTTTACTAAAAAAAAGATCACTTCAGATCAGTTTGTAAATGGGAAAACTGGGCTAAAAGGGGCGAAATTCGACGTTTCTTGATATCCAGGAATTTTCCTACGTTATTACAAGCTACAGATCAAAACAATTTACTTATATGCGCAGTACTATGAATGAAAATTAATATAAGCTGGAAAAATTGGAATATATGCCTTTGGAAAATGGACAATTTTGTTTTGTTTTCACGAAAATCAGGTGAATGCAAGTTTGAGAGCTTACATTGATTTCGGAATATTGATGACATATTTAAATTTAAATAAATAAGCAAAAATCTGCTTGCCTTGGTCAAACGCATCTAAGACAATGTACAAACGGAAGAAAAACTACCAATTCTTGTGAAACGGTGTTGGAATATACTCTTTCATGTAAGGCTGCTTGATGACGGCCATAATTTACGTTGCGCTTAATCAAGAGGAATATGTATGTGCAAAATTATGAAAAAGACTGTTTTTAAAAGTAATTCAGTTTCTTCTGTTTTATTTACTCCTTTAATTGCATGGACAGGTTTCCTATACATTAACGACTTCAGTTTACTCAGATAGGTCAATTTTTCACATTTTCGTAATCCGTGCCAATTATAAAAAATTAGCACTTCTAGACAATGTTATTTGTTAACCACAAAAAATCATATATTTCATAACGATCGGTTCTTTATTGATGTAACATTTTGGTGGGCGCAGTGTGCGCTGATTTCACGAAACGGGCCGTAACTCATGAAATCCATCAGATTTCATGAGTTAGGACCTACCATATATATATATATATATATATATATATATATATATATATATATATATATATATCCACGAAATAATTTCTGAAAACAGTAAGTGAAGGACATGGAGTGAAGAGACCCCAACATGATTGCTGGGTCGAAGAAAATCAACAACTGTGGAATAACCACGCAATGCCCATTCCAAAAACAAGAAGAACTACAAGTAGTAGGAAATGTAAATGGAAATTACGGTAAAGCGTACTCCCGAATAGGTACAATAGAGTGCCTAACTCATGAAATGGCATCGAAGTTACTAGCTAAAAGACAATACGTAATTGTATTCGTTGATGAACGCTCACCGACTGCTAACGGATCTCACTCGTTCCGCTCTTACTTCAGGCTCATTATCGAGGCCAACAGCAGCCGCACGGTAACTGGCAGTAGAATATGCAGATTAATTTTGCCGGCATTGACAAGGGAGAAGCGAATTTGCATATCCGAATTATTAGCCATTATTAGCCAGTCAGTCTCAACACATAGTGGCCCGTAAACCCAGAATCGAAACCGTGATCTCTTTGATCAGAATTCCAGGCTAGTATTCCTTTCGGTTTAAATCGGGAATTTTGAATTGCCTTTGTTAATGAACGCTCAAAAATCATTATTGGAACTCACTCGTTCCGTTCTGCCTTGAGGCTCACTCTCTAGACCTGCCAGCAGACGCAGGGCAGCCGGTATAATAATAGGCAGATGAATATTGCCGGAGACTAGAATGGTCAATTACGGCTTATTTGGCATCTTAAGCCAGTCATACCCTACCAAGTCGGCTCAACACAGGAGGCCCGATCCCCCCACTCTTTGATCAAAAGTACTACGATCTAACCATTGAGCCAGTGACTCGTTGCCTTGTCAGCTTAAATCGGGAAAATTGACTCACAGCTCGCTACGGGGATTTACTCGATCCGCTTTGATTGAAGCTCACTCCGCAGCCACACCAGCAGCCACAGAGCGGCTAGTATTAGTATAGGCTGATGAGTATAGCCGGAAAAGACAAAAAAAGACTGGAAAGGCCATTTGTGGCATACTGGCCGTCGACAGCCAGGCATGTCCAACCAAAGGTGATGCACCGACCGAAGATCGAACACACGAAACGTAGATCAGAATTCCGAACATCCAACCCTTGAGCCACGGGCTCGTTGTCTTGTAGGTTTACATCAGGAATATTGACTTGCTTTCCTTGATGAACACTCACCAATCGCTAACGGAACTCACTCGATCCGCCACGACTTGCGTTTAAATCGCCAACCCCGACAGCAGGTGCGCAGTGTCTAGTATTAGAATTGCCGGAAAAGAAAAGGGAGACTGGAATGGTCATTTATGAAACATTAGGCGGATTCAGCCAACCACATCCTACCGCAGGTGGTGCACCATGCGAGGATCGAACACCCCACCCTTCGATCAGATGTCCAACGCTCTAAACATTGAGCCCCCTACTCGTTGCCCTGTCGGTTTACATCGCGAATATTGAACGCTCATCGATTGCTAAAGGGACGCACTGGTTACTCTCCACCTTAAGGCCTAATCTCGAGCACCGCCAGAAGCCATAGAGCAACTATTATTAGTATAGGATGATAGTTATTGCTGTAAAAGAAAAGCGAGATTGTAATGGCCATTTCTGGCTCAATGGTGGTCATAAACCAGTCATAGCCAACCGCAGGTGGCCCACCACCTAAGGAACGTAAACCCCAATCGATTATCAGAAGTTCAAAACGCTCACCATTTAGACAATTGATGGTTGTCTTGTCGGATTACCTGCGGAATATTGAATGGCATTTATTGTTGAACTCTCACCGACCGCTAACTGATCTCAATCGTTCAACACTTCCTTGAGGCTCCCTCTCGAGCACCGCCCGCAGCCGCTCTGTGGCTAGTGGTAGAATAGGCAGATAAATATTGCCGGAAAAATCAAGGGATCCTGGAATGGGCCTTTCTGTCTTATTAAGCGTTGTCAGCCGTACATACCCAGCCGCAGGTATGGCCACACAAGAGGATCAAACCCGCGACCCGGTAATCAGAAATTCAGCGCTATAATTATTGATCCAAGTATTTATTGTCTTGTAGGTTTAAATCGAGAAAATTGACTTGCATTCGTTGATGAACTCTCACCGATTTCTGAGGAAACACACTCCATCCGCTAAGATATGAGTTTAAATTTCCAGCCCCACCAGCACCCGCGCAGTTTCTAGTAAGCAAATAGGAAGATGAAAATTGCCGGCAAAGGAAAGCAAGATTGGAATGACCGTTTATCGCTTACTAGTGGTCATAAACCAGTCAGCACACCCCAGGTGATGCACAACCAAAGGATCGAAGCCCCCAACCGATGATCAGAAATCCAATACGCTAAGCATTGAGACAAATACTGGTCCTTTTTGTCGGAGTACCCGCAGAATATTGAATGTCATTCATTGTTGAACGCTCACCGACCGCTAACGGAACTCAATAATTCCACACTTCCTAGAGGCTCACTCTTGTACACAGCTAAAAGCCACACTGTGGCTAATAGTAGAATAGGCAGGTGAATATTGCCGGTACAATCAAGGGATCCTGGAATGGGCATTTCTGGCTTATTAACCGTTGCCAGCCGTACATAACCAACCGCAGGTAGGGACCCGCAAGAGCATCAAACCCTCGACACGGTAATCAGAAATCAAATGCTCCATTTATTGAGCCATGTATATATTACTCTGTAGGTTTAAATCGGGTAACTTGACTTACATTCGTTGATAAACCCTCACCGATTGCTGACGGAACACACTTGATCCGCTACGACTTGATTTTAAATTTCCAGCACAGATATCACCCGCGCAGTTTCAAGTAAGAGAAAAGGAAGATGAATATTGTCGGCAAATTCAAGGGAGATTGAAATGGTCATTTTTGGCAAATTAGCCGTCGACAGCCTAAAATGTCCAACCACAGGTGCTGCACTGACCGATGATCGAACACGCAACACGTAGATCAGAATTCCGAACCTCCAACCATTGAGTCATGGGCTTGTTGTCTTGTAGGTTTACATCGGTAATGTGGACTTGCATTCGATGATGAACGCAAACTAAACACTGATTGATCTCACACGTTCTGTTGTGCATTGAATCTCACTATGGAGACACGCCAGCAGCCACAAAGCGGCTGGTAATAGAATGTGCAGATGAACATGGCACAAAGAGACCAGGTAGAATAAAAAACCATTTCTGGCAATAAGCTGCCATCAGTCAGTCATGGCAAACCCCAGGTGGAGCTCCACCCGAGGATCGAACCGTTGATCAGAAACGATAAGCTCTAACTGTTGAGATACGCCTACGTTGTATTGTTTAAATCGGGAATATTGACTATCATTTATTGTGGAGCGCAACCCGGGGTTCGAAACCGAGGTCCATTGATCAGATGTTAAACACCCTAACCATTGAGCCTCTGGCTTGATGTCTTCATAGTTTACATCGGGAATGTTGACATGCATTCGATGATGAACGCACCCTGAAAGCTGACGAATCTCACACGATCCGCTGTACCTCGTGCCGCGCCAGCAACCACAAAGCGGCTAGTCTTATAATACGCAGATGAAGCTGGCACAAAAAAGACCAGGTAGAATAATATGACCATTTCTTGTTTATTAGCCGCCCTCAGCCTGTCATAGCAAACCCCTTGTGGTGCACCACCGGAGGAACAAACCCGCAACCCGTTAATCAGAAATCCAACGCTCTAACCATTGAGCTACGGCTACGTTGTCTTATTTCTTTAAACCGCGAATAATGAGTAGCATTTGTTGCGGAAATCTCAAATATATCTGACGGAACTCAATCGATAGGCTCCAATTTGAGTCTCACGTTCGAGCAACGCCAACAACTGCACGGCGTATAGTATAAAGATAGGCAGATAAATATAGGCAACAAAGACTAGGGAGCCCCGAATGACTATTTCTGGCTAAATAAGACGGCGTCCGCAATAGATTGCACACCCCAAGTGGTGCTTAACCCGAGGACCGAACCGGCGACACGCTAACCAGAAGTAAAACACCCTAGCCATTGAGCCACAGGTTCCTTGTCTTGATAGTGTACATGGGGAATGTTGAATTGCACTGGATATTGAACGCTTACTGATCTCACACTTTCCGCTGTGCCTTGTGTCTCACTCTCGAGCCACGCCAGCAGCCACAAAGCGGCTAGTTTTAATATACGCAGATTTAGCTGGCACAAAATACCAGGTAGAATAAAATGGCCATTTTTTTTTATAAATCACCCTCAGCCAGCCATAGCAAACACCAGGTGGTGCACCACCGGACGATCGAACCCGCGACCCTCAAATCAGAAATCCAACGCTCTTACCATTGAACTACGCCGACGTTGTCTTGTTTGTATAAATCGGGAATATTGACTAGCATTTGTTGCGGAACGCTCAAAGATATCTGACGGAACTCAATAAATCCGCGCTGATTTGAGTCTCATTTTCGATCAACGCCAGTAACCGCACGGCATCTGGTATTAAGATAGATAGATAAATATTGCCGACTAAGACTAGGGAGCCTCCAATGCCTATTTCTGCCTATATTAGACGGCGTCAGCAAGAGATTGCACACTGCAGGTGGTGCGCAGGCCACGGTTCGAAACCGAGGCCCGTTGATCAGAAGTCAAACACACTAACCATTGAGCCTTTGGCTTGATTTCTTCATAGTTTACATAGGAAATGTTGACATTCATTCGATGATGAACGCACACTGAAAGCTGACGAATCTCACACGATCCGCTGTACCTTGTGTCTCAATCTCGTGCCGCGCCAGCAACCACAAAGCTGCTGTTATTTGAATACGCAGATTAATATGGCACGAAAAGAAAAGGTAGAATAAAATGGCCATTTCTGGCATATTAGCCATCGTCAGTCTGTCATAGCAAACCCCAGGTAGTGCTCAACCCGAGAATCGAACCGGCGACACGCTGATCTGAATTAAAACACCCTTACCATTGAGCCACAGGCTCCTTGTCTTGATATTTTACATCGGGAATGTTGACTTGCATTCGATGGTGAACGCTAACTGAACGTTGACTGACCTCACACGTTCCGCTGTGCCTTTTGTCTCACTCTCGAGCCATGCCAGCAGCCACAAAAGGGCTAGTCTTATAATACGCAGATAAAGCTGGCACAACAAAGACCAGATAGAATAAAATGGCCATTTCTTGCTTATTAGCTGCCCTCAGCCTGTCATAGCAAACCCCATGTGGTGCACAACCGAAGGATCGAACCCGCGACCCGTTAATCAGAAATCCAACGCTCTAACCATTGAGCTACGCTTACGTTGTCTTGTTTCGTTAAACTGCGAATAATGAGTAGCATTTGTTGCGGAACGCTCAAAGATATCTGACGGAACGCAATCGATATTCTGTAATTTGAGTCTCACTTTCGAGCAACGCCAGCAACCGCACGGCGTCTAGTATTAAGATAGGTAGATGAATATTGCCGACAAAGACAAGGGAGCGTCGAATGGTTATTTCTGGCTAAATTAAACGGCGTAAGCAAGAGATTGCGCACCCCATGTGGTGCACGACCCGAGGATCTAACCCGCGACACGTTGATCAGAAGTCAAACACCCTAACCATTTAACCACGGCCTTGCATTAGTTGAAAAATGCCCACCAATCGCTAACGCAAGTCATTCGTTCCGGTGTGCCTTGTGTCTCACTCTCTATCCACGCTAGCAGCCACACAGTGGTGTGTAGTAGAATTGACAGATGAATATTGCCGGAAAATGCAAAGGTGTCTGGAATGCCCATTTCTGGGTTATTAGCCGTTGTCACCCTGTCATATCCAACCCTAGGAGGTGCACCACCCAGGGATGAAACGCCCGACCTGAGAAGCGAACACGCAACCCGCTGACCAAAGTTCAACGCCCTAACCATTTAGCCACAGGCGAAATATCTTGCCGGCTTAAATCGAGAATATTGTCTTGCGTTCGTTGATAACCGATTGGTAACGGAACTCAATCTTTCAGCTACGGCCTGAAACTCAGAATACAGGCCCAACAGCAGCTAATAGAAGTCATAGTATAAGAAGTAGTAGTAGTAGAAGAAGCAGCAGTAGTAAACATAGTAGCAAAGTGAAAGGGCAATAGCTGGCTTACCAGCTGTCTTCAGCCAGTCATAACCAACCCCCGGGTGGTGCACCACACGACGATTGAACCCACGACCCGCCGATCAGAAGTCCAGCGTGCTAACCATTGAGCCACTGGCTTAATATCTCTCCGGTTTACATCGGGAACATTTAATTGCATTCGTTGATAAACGGTCACCGATTGCTAATGCAACCCAATCTTTCCGCTCCAGCCTGATGCTCACACTAAAGACCAGCCAGCAGCCCACGGCGTTTAGTAGTAGAAGTATCTGAAGTACTAGTAGAAGTACGAGTAGTAGAGGTAGTAATAGTATTAGTAGTAGCAGTAATAGTTTTAGTAGTACTAGGGGTAGTTGTATTAGTAGTAGAATTAGCTGAAATAGTAGTAATAGTAGTAGTAATGGTATTAGAATTAGCAATAATAATTGTAGTAGTAGTATCAATAGTAACAGTCCTAGTAGCAAAGTAGTGGTAGTAGAATAGGCACATGCATAGTACCGGCGAAGACAATGGAGACTGGAATGGCAATACCTGACTTACTAGACGCTTTCAGCCAGTCATATGCAACCCCCGTGTAGTGGACCACCCGAGTATTGAACCCGCGAACTGCCGATCAGAAGTCCAACACTAATCATTGAGCCACGGGCTCCATACCTTGCCGGTTTACGTCGGGAATATTGAATTGCGTTTGTTTATAAACGCTCACAGATTGCTAGCGAAACTCAATCTTTCTGCTCCGGCCTGAGGCTCACACGATAGGCCCGTCAGCAGCCCACAGCGGCTATTAGTGTAAAGTAGTAGCAGCGGTAGTAGTAGTAGTAGTAATAGAATTAGTAATCGTAGTAGAAGTAGTATTAGTAATATTTGTAGTAATAGTAGTAGCAATAATAGTTGTAGTAGTAATAGTAGTTGTAGGAATAGAAACAGTATAGGTAGTATAGGCACATGCACATTACCGGCAAAGACAACGGACCCTAATGGCAATATCTGGCTGACTAGCCGTTGTCAGCCAGTCATACCTAACCGCAGGGTGGTGCCCTATCCATCGATTGTACCCACGACCCGTTGATCAGAATTCCAACGCTATAACAACCGAGCCATGGACTCCTTGTCTCCGGGCTTACATCGGAAATACTGACTTGCATTCGACTTGCCGATCGAGTACGGAACTCACTGGTTTCGCTCTGACGTGTGGCTCTTGGTCGCTACCCTCGCGGTTCTTGCGAAGCATGGCGTAGCAATCTTGAAGGAGCACACGGTCCACTCTTCTGCCATGTTGAAGTACTGCTCTTCTCACAAAATTCAACCGAAATTACCATCAGAGGTGACAACCACGTGAGCCATGAGGTACTCGAGTCATGGTCCTCCGGCCAGCATTCAATTAGCAAGTGCAATAATCTTCCGCCTCCATATTCTGTGTTGCGATTTTGCCTGAACAAAATTACCGACCACGCGGGGAGGATGCGTCTGATCAAACATATGGGTCACAGCGGACAAAACTGTAGAGTAATCGTCACGCCAAGGATCGGAAACGGTGCTGAAATCACGGCAATTGACGACCCGGGTGCAGACCGCCAAACAAGCATCGCATCGACGATGATGCCCGGCAAAGACAACGACGACTGCTAAATATGGTATGCCTGTGGTGGCCTTGCAACCACGCCACATTAATACTGCGCCCCTATCACTCTTTTGTGCGACTGTCTCTGATGGTGGGTAAGAGAGAGAACCCGAACCGTCAATTTAATAAAGCACTTGTTCTAGTGATCATACCTCCTTCTTCGCGACAAATTCCTGGAACTTGCCCCTTCATCTCTATTAGGAAATCGATTCTGTTATACGTCCTAAGCCGACGGAGAAGGCCGTAATGATGGGGCCCTCTTGGCCTTAAATATGCTATTTATTTATTTATCCAATTTTCATAACTGAAAACATCCGTCTATAGGAAAGCTGAGAAAATTCCTGGATATACCTATCGATGTCGCAGTGAATACACCAGCGGAAGAAACCTGCTCAGACGGCAAGAGCCAGGTCCCTTTACGACGACCCCTTCCGCCAACTCCGGAAGATGACGGCAAAATCGGCTAGGGAAGACCAGAATAAATATTGGGCTGAAATAGCGATCCCCATGGAGCAGGCCTCAAACGTTGATGACACTCGAAAACTCTATCATATTGTCCGCCAAATTAGTGGTAAGCCATCCGCACTCAATAACTTGGTTCGAGGCGTCAATGGCGGTCTTAGTGCTGACAACTAGGCCAAGGTCGAGTGCTGGAGTGAGCACCTCGAGCACCGTCTCAACTTCGATGGCGAACCCAGCACGCCCTAGTTACCACCTGCAGCGGAGTCTCCTCTCTGCTACATATGCAGTGTCATACGACTCCCCTTCTGAAGGAGTCGCCGATGCCCTGCACATGTTGCGCAACAACAAGGCATCTGGAGAGGACGGTATAACCACTGAATTCTACAAGTTTTGTGTCAACACTCTGGCGCCCTGGCTACATGAAGGGATTAAACAAGACGAGGACACTCCTGATGACGGGCTCAGGCATCCTGGCACCCGTCCACATGAAAGGAGATAAGACGAGATGCTAGAACTACCGCAGATAACTCTCATCGAAGTTGCTGCGAAGATCCTCCATACTGTCCTCATCAGGCGATTTTCAAGCTGTGCGTGACTCTAGGACGATGCCAAACCAAGTCAGATTTCGTGCTGAGCGTAGATGTGCAGACTAGATATTCATATTGAGGCCCATCCTTGAATTCCACCATTGTTACCAACAACCGACAGCCGTCTGCTTTGTTTATGTCGCCACCACCTTCGATTCCGTCCATCGTGAATTCAGATGGCGGATAATGGAACTAGATGGTGTACCACCAAAAATCATCACCATGGTCAAGACCTATTGCTGATTCACCATTGCGCGAGTTCTGGTCCATAGCAATCTTTCACAACCGTTCGGTATTCGATCTGGCGTTCGACAAGGTTGCATACTGTCGCGAATTATGTTTAACTACGCTATAGAATGGATTCTCGAGAAGGTCCTACATCAAGAGGACAGTGTTGAGCTGTCTGATCTTGACTACGTCGATAATATCGCCTTACTAGATGCAAGCTTTGGTGATCTGCAGTCTATAGGTCGCTAAAGCCTTCGGTTTGTCCATAAATAATGGAAAGACCAGTGTTTTTAAGCAGCACCCCTGCACATGAGGCACCTCTCGAGATACATGGCTATCAACTTGAAGAAGTGGATCGTTTCATTTACCTCAGGGTGAGGCTGTTACCAATGGGATAGAGTAAGGTCGACATTGCCTCCAGAATCGATGCTGTTCATCGGGTTTTTTCAAGCCTTACAAAGTGCCAAAGGATCCGAATTGACATTTGCATTGCCATGAAGATTCCCGTGTACCATACATCCGTCCGGTTTGTCCCTCTCTACGGCTGTGAAAGCTGGGTTATACGCGTGGAAACTGAGAAAAAATGGGAGGTATTTGACCATCATTGCCTGAGGACCATCCTTCGAGTGATGCACACCAAATTCGTCTCATATAACACAATCCGCACTCACTGCGGTGACATCTGACCATTAAAGAAAGACTTAGATGCTTTGTGCCCGTTCTTCGTCGTCCGCCTCACGATCTCAGTGTTACTACCCTCGATCCGGCGTTGGAGGCGTTGAAGAGGGGGTCAGCTCAAAACCTGGCTCGACAAAGTTCGCCGTGTCATGGAAGTGGTTCTTGGACATCAGGTATTCGGCCTTCATCATTGGTGAAGAGAATGGATTGAACTGTATGGATCGGCTCACGCGGATCGTCAGGCGTGGAGAGGTATAGTTCGTGAAATCATCGAGGCTGGCTATATCAGGCATGATCGCAGGCGTGAAAAGTACAAGCCTCGCATCGACGCATTTTATGCCGTCCACTTCTTAAACTTAAAAACCATTAATTCGGAACGATCATTCATCCGACTAACGGAAGCAGCTCTGGAACCTTTTGCTCTTCCCGGTCTTTGCAATTCAACCGGCGTGTTTAACAGCTTCATTGACCTACGTCATAGTCTGAAGTACATCAGTCTGACACTAGCACATCGACGTCATCAGCTTAAGCGGAGGCAGTCAGTCTGTGTCCCGGTGTGAAATTGACATTCTAAAAGCCATGTAGGGGACACCGGAGAATCCAGTCGGTGAATTTTAGATACACAGTTTGTCGACTTCAGCGGAGACATCATTCTCTACAGGGGGCCTTTTAGTGAATATTATCAGGATTACATTGATAATTTCTGCCTCGGATGAAAGGCATGCAATTCTGAATAGGCTACTGAGGTGTAAAACCGTGCTGCAGGGAGAAGGGGATGTTGGGCTTCTCATTGAGGTTAAGATACTCGAAGTGCTCACGGCAGCGCTTGATCGGCCAAACCACACAGTTGTCACGGTACGTACAAAGCCTAACCAGTTATTCGAACCGGTCTTTCACGTGTCCCTCAAGCTCTACGGACAAGATTTCATGCGGATGCCCTCACGATAACATGGCGCGTAACTCCTTGAAATTCAACGTAGCGGCGCTGAGCATTCCCAAAGCACCTTACTCTTAACTATCGGATAAATAATTTTGAGCGCTGAAAGTTCCAAATGGACTTATTCTGAGCCAGATGATAGCGAAAAATATTACATGGGCATTCCAAGCTGTACTACCATCCTCAGCTAGCAAAGGTTGAATGAGAATATTCCAAAAAAACGTGCTTAAACAAAGAAACTGAGGGTTGACGTCTATAGTGGTGGCTGGTGATTATTATCACAAATGGTCACAAGCTAGCAACCCAAAAAGGAAAAAGATTGCGTGGGCTGGAAAAATTCCTCCTACGCAGGGATATACGGTTGTGGTTCAGGCTACATCAACTGAAGATAGTTCTATCAAGACTACGCTAAATACTTAAAAATAATGTGGGTCTGGGTGAAGGGATTTGAGGTAACGCGAAATATAACCGTTAGATGACTGGTAGATCCAGCATGGTTTTTTATAGACTAGGCACAACTGCATTCGCAGAAAAAATTGCTTGGCGGACTTTGAGGTACTAAATCACTACGATCAAACAATCTCCTTTCATTCGTTTGTCATCGAAGGCAGAGCTTGTTGCTTCAAAAAATACCATAGTCCACGGTAGTAGCCAAACCATCCTAAGAAAACTGCCCACTGATTACAGGCTAGGGCTGATATGGTACGTTAGAGTATCTTTATTTGAAGGAAGGGTATACTCGGGCTTGAATATAGTAGGTAGACCGACTCTGGACCCCACCACTCCCGCAATTAATTCCGATTAACGTAACTCGGGCAGGCCACCTGGGATGACAGACACGCAAGTTGTTCTCTTAACGGAAACCGTGTCCTGAAAGACAAAAACCATTGGTCCAGCTACCAGCGTTTAAAGCTTCAAGAACTCCACTCCTTGTCAATAGTTAGTTATAGCTAATATCATACTACCAAACGACAGAAAACGATAAGCGCTGAGTTTCGAGTCAGGTACACATGTGCACAGACCCTTCACCTCCGCAGTTGCTTCCGTAGGTGGCCGTCTGCTAAACTGTAACCTTGGACCTCTTTAAAATAGGCATCTGCCAGATATTGAGCTAAGGCCAACAGAAACAGGCGAGTCAAAAAGTTCGAAATAGTTTAGCAGAAAAACGCACACCATCGAAATAAAGGAACGCGCGAAAACTATAGAATCAGCAGATAAGATAAATATAAGTACTCTTGGTAACGGATACAGTTGCTAAGTATGGACACGTAAAATGGAATGATTAGATAAATTTTGGGGGTATTGTTGACAATAGAGAGAGTTGGATTACTTCGCGGTAAGAATCAGAGCCAAGATTAGGCCGTATAATCCGAGTACTTCCGCAAATATAAGAATTAGAATCATCCCAACGAAAACGCGGGGTTCTTTGCTATAAGCTCGCACGCCTGCGTCACCAACAACGCCGATGGCGTATCCCGCAGCTAATCCACTCAATCCAACGCTGAGTCCAGCACCGAAGTGACTGAGAGACCTACACAAAATATTGACACAAAATTAAGCATACTGCTGCAATGTGTAGTCGACTGATACTTGACCTGCAATTAAAACAGACACGACAAGTCCGTACACAGCAATAATACCAGCCATTACAATAGGTACCAGAGATTTCATGATTAGTTCAGGCTTCCGCACAGCCATGCATGAGATACCCATGCTAGATCTAGCAGTTCCATACGCAGCACCACATGCTATGAAATAAACTTCCAAACAAGCAGACATAGTTACCACAAAATATCATAGAAGCTGACGTCCCGATAATACCAAAAAACGGAGCGTATAGAGGCGCAACATCCGCCATGATACAACAGTGCACTGCTAGCCGCACCCCAAATGCACACGCGCAACCCGTTCAATTACCAGAGTCGTCAGAAGGAACAATGTCTATCGAGAAAGCACACACCATAGTTCTCTGTCTTTCAGTCCAGGATATGGTCTATTACGCAATTGCTAATTTTTTAAACGTATTTTAGCGTAATGGGTAGTACCGTTGACAACCCTTTTTTCAGTTCAGTTTATTTGAGGAAAATAGGCTTACGCCTTTGAAATCCATATGTGTTACATTAAAGTCAAAAGTAAAAGAAGCAATGTATATAAGTTACAGTCAAGTGAATACAGGCAGATTTACGTGGTACACTGATATTGTTAAGGTTAAGTAGTCACATAGTCTTCGTGGTGCTGTAACATATGTATGTCAAGCCGATGTTTGAAAGTATACACAGACTGGGACATAACAATCGCCTTAGGTAGGTTATTCCACGGTTCCACGAGACGGATGGTGAAAAAATACTTCCTTAAATCCAATCTTACTTTGGGTACACTTAGTTTGAATGTATGACCTCGGAGATTATTCGTAGTGACAAGTTGGAAAAAGTCATCACATAGGAGGGCGCAATCTCTGCCACGTACGATACGGAAGATGTTTATCAAGTCTCCGCGAAATTGCCTATAACTCAGAGGATAGAGCTTTAGGTTATTTATGCAAATCTCATATGGCAGTTCACCTTGACCTCTTACTAATTTGGGGGCTTTCCGCTGCACCCTTTCGAGCATGTTGTAGTCCTATTGGGTCCACGGTCGCCAGGCTTGGAGCGCATATTCAAGATGTGGCCTTCCAAATGTACCAAAGACTTTAGAAAAGCATTCTTAATCGAAAACTTTAAATTTCCGCTTGATAGCGTACAGCATTGGATTGGTGGATTTAGCTGCCTTGCAACATTGCGTAGAAGGCTTCAGGTTGCCTTTCATCCAAACGCCGAGATCCTTCTGTGTGTGTGCTTCTTGGAGTGGCATACCGTTCAAATATTTTGGTCGCATATAAGTGATCTGATTTCGATTTCCAAGGCGTAGCAGGGCACATCAGTTTGAGTTGAAGGCCAAGAGCCATTTGCATCACCACTCGTCCAATCAACGAAGATCTTCTTGGAAATAGTCTCCATCGGCAGCATTGTGGATAAATTTCCAGGTTTTATATAGTCCGCAAACAAAGCAAAGTCACAGTCCAATTCCTGTACACACTCATTAATGAATCGTTTAATGGGAATTTTTGCAACTTTAAAGCAGTCCAAAGATCCCACGGTGTTAAAGGCACTCAATGGGTACCTGCGTTTCAACACCAAACTTGTGGAGGCGAAAATACTGGCCAATTTTATTGGGGACTGTATTGAAAGAAATGAATACCCAAATCACTACTGGAGAGCGCTCAGACGTAGTCATACAGTTTTCGCCACGAAAACCTTGAGGAGATACGCTGAGAACCAACTGGATAGCACTCGAATAAAGATTGAAGAACTAGAGCGTCACGTGTGTCAACGCGCTGCCGTTCTGGATATGCTGACAGAAGATAAAAGACAAGAATTTAGCAGCTATACTCAAACCATAGAAAGAAAACGCGGAGACGTAAAAAGATCGTCACTTCTTCAAAAAGTGCAAGAAATAAAGCCATAATCACGTTTTCCAAAAGATCTTAATCGATACGTCCACAACCATTCTTCTATGCCACTCGATAAAACGTTACTCGAAGCATTATCCCTAGGTCCGAAATTCTGCTTGACTCGTCGAAAGCTTAGTCAATTAGAGTTAGAACCCCAATTCGAGAATCTCTGGAACCAAACTTACGACCTAAAGCCCGTATCAGCAGAGAGCGTTCAACACTTTAAATCAACGCTGGTGAATTCTAGTTATCAGTACTTGAACAAGAGACCGCAAATTTGGGGATCGCTAACAAAATCACACATAGAGAAGTTGAAACAGCTTCAAGCGAACCAAGACATCCTGATAACAAGACCGGATAAAGGAACAGGCATCGGTATAATGAACAGATCAGACAATTTAACGAAGATGCACTCCATCATTCAGTATAATTCAGTATATATAAGGGAGATAGGCAGAGCCTTTGAAAACCCTATTTACAGATAGACGCTAGCAAAACAAGCAAATGTTACATGGCGATAGTCGTTTTAGTATATCAATCATTGCTGTCGACTAATTATATGTTCATCAAGTAAAAATGCATCAAGTCTTCTTTTAAACATTTCAACGCTTTCAGCCTGAACAACTGAGGCTGGCAGTTTGTTCCATTCGTCAATCACCCGTTGGGAAAAGAAGTTGGCCCGCACTTCAAGTTTGGCGTGATTTCTTTTCAGTGTGTATTGGTGACCTCGGAGACTTGTCATGTTTGCCAATTCAAAAACGTTGGCCATCTGAAGAGCACAATCAACTCCTCTGACCAGTTTGAAGACTAAGATCATATCCCCTCTATATTGCCTATAAGAGAGAGGAAAAAAATTTTTAAGTCTTTCTAGGCGGCCCTCATAGGGTAGGCATTCCAATCCGCTGACTAGTTTCGTTGCCTCTTCGTTGAACTTTCTCCAGCAGAGCGTAGTCATGTTTCGTCCAAGGGCGCCACGCCTGAACGCAATATTCCAACACCGGCCGGATAAATGTTCCAAACACGCGCCCCAAAAAGCTCTTCGTCAAAATTAACGAAGGGACCTCCTGATTGCGCCTAAGATACACATAGCTTTCTTTTGCGATATTCGCACATTGCGACGATGGTTTGAGAGTTGGTGTTATCCATATACCCAAGTCCTTTAGAATGTTTACCTCCTGGAGTTGGTGACCACTGATGGAGTACTGGTATTCAATTCTAATCAGCCTTCTGGAACTAGACTGCAGTCGGATTATTTGGCATTTTTTAAGATTAAGGTTCAGCAGCCACTCATCACACCATGTTTGCAAGCGATCTAAGTAAATTCCGAGAGGTGCATAAAGAAAAGGATTGCACTGATGAAGTAGAGGCACAATTGACTGACTGCTTAAAAAGACTCCATGCAGGGGGGTTTTCTAAGCGACCGTGACCTCGACCGCCTCAGACCAGTAGGTACACACATCCCTCGATTCTATGGTCTACCGAAGATCCACAAAGTAGGCTTGCCACTTCGTCCGATTTTAGACATGCGAAACTCTCCTTATCATGCCATAGCAAAGTGGTTTGCAGAAAAACTAAAGCCCGTACAACGGTAGCTACCGAGATACCTTCGAATATATTGAAGACGTCAAAGACCTTAACTTGAACGGCATGAAGATGCTATCTTTGGATGTCTAATCACTTTTTACAAACGTCCCTGTCACTGAGACAGTCGATTACCTCTGTGAATTCCTATTGACCAGTAAGCAAGAAACAGGAATACCGACAAATGCACAGAAAGAATTATTACTAAGATGCACGTTAAATGTGCAGTTCCTTTTTGATAACCAACTATACAGACAAATAGACGGCGTTGCTATGGGTTCGCCACTTGGACCTCTCCTAGCCGATGTCTTTATGGGCAAGCTGGAGAAATTTCAGTTAAGCGGACAGATCAATAAGCTAAGATACTACGGTCGATACGTCGATACGTCTGACTTAATGTCAGTCGTTTCAAATAAAATCCTGGAATTTGTGCCAATCAAAATTGTCAAGCCATACACTTCGGAATCCACCGTCCCCCACTTTCTTTTGCCACGACTAAAGAAATTGAGGGAAGCAATTAAAAAGATCAATATACTAGTTCGTTATCTGTACATCTAAGGATTGCAGAGATTTTTGAATTAGCCTCTAAGATTCGGCTTGCACGGGACAGACAGAGGGAATCACGCGCACTCAGCGAGCCAAACTCTGCAAAATCTGTTGCTCAACTGTTCCGCCGTCGATCCTGCTCTAAACGAGGTTATGAAATACCTCCATTACTTAATGAAACTATGAAATTCGTTCTCGAAGACTCTGACAAGGCAGAATTGTTTAGTGCATTCTTTTGCAAATCATCTTACGATGGAATCTGAACCGGTTCCGACGTTTCAGGCATCCTCATTTAATGTTATCAGTACCATTGATTTCTCCATAGAACTAATTCGTAAGCAAATAATGCGTCTGAAAAACTCGCACTCTTCGGGGACTGATGGTATTCCAAACTCAGTTATTAAGAGAGTGCCGAGCTTTTCCCCGATTGCTTAGCCATGTATTCTCAGTTTATCTTTTAAACGGATTCTTTCCTGACTCATGGAAGACATCTATTATTCTTCCTGTCTTCAAGTCGGGATCTCGTTCGGACGTAAATAATTATCGAGGCGTTCACAAAACCCCCGGCTCTTGCAAAACTTCTTGAAAAAATTATTTTTAATCAAATTCTCGACTTTTGCTTTGAAAATAAGCTCTTAAGCGACTCACAATATGGTTTTCTACCTGGGAGATCATGCGAAGTGTGTCACTTAGCTTTTCTTAACCTCGTCACTTCCCTTCGTAATGAGCAGCAGACAGTGGTTGTGATCTACTTCGACCTGAGCAAAGCCTTTGACAAGGTACCGCACAAACGTCTTCTGGTGAAACTGGAAGCCCTCGGCATCCGGCCTCCTCTCCTTGACTTCATTGGTTCCTACTTGTCTAACCGCAGCCAGAAGGTCTTAGTAGATAATAGCTACTCGACGCCTCAACCGATCACGAGTGGCGTTTTTCAAGGCATGGTTCTAGGTCCCCTTCTCTTTATTCTGTACATAAACGAAATTTCAGCTTTACTCACAAATTCACAAACTTTTGTTTACGCTGACGATCTCAAGTGCATTTATTCATTTTCTAAAGACACTGCCAATAGATGCGTGGATAAAATCAACACTGATCTACTTATGCTCTCACGTTGGAGCTGTACTTGGCAGATGGAGTTTTCTTCATCCAAGAGTAGTTTTATGTGTTTTGGCCCCGCTAAGCTTCCTGGACCCATCGTATTTCAAAAATAGTACACTTTTTAGAAAAATCAACCATAAAAAGACTTAGGTCTAAGTTACACGAACAAGTTAGCATTATCGCCTCATGCAGATCGAATTTCAGCGAAGGCTGCACAGATATGTGGTTTTATATCGCATAATTTCTTCCTTCCGGAAATAAAGTTAGACCTGTACCGCATGTTTGTTCTTCCTATTCTAAAATACTGCTGTCTCCTCTTTGGGCTGATGAACGCCTCTGACCCCAGTAAGATTGAAAAAGTTCAGAGGGTTTTTACTCGAAGACTATTTTCTCTTCCTGGATCCAGTATCTCTTATACGGATAGATGCCAGTTAGCAAACATTAAATTTCTGTGGGTTAGAAGACTCGAAGCCTGTCTCTGCTTCCTGTTTCGCGTTAACTCTAGCCCCAATCTCCCACGAATTAACGCTCTTACTCCGGTAGATCGACCCTATGCCACTCGTAATTCCTCCATGATCATTTCACCACCCCTTAGCTCCACAACTAACCGGTCTCAGTTTTTTGCCTCCAAATATGCCTTCATCTGGAATAATCTTCCACTGCAAATTAGGTTGTCGTCCACATTAGCTATTTTCAAAACAAAGTTACGCAAACATTTAACTTCGGAAGATATAAAGTCCTTATTGTCTGTTTCCTTCCCTAACTCGCAACTTTTGGATTTCGAAAAGGGTCCTCCTGGTATTTGAGGCAATTCCCTTGATATTATAATGGTCTCTTATTATATATCCATCATCCTCTGCAGAGTCAATCTTTGCATTTACTTTTTGCCCCCCCTCATTTTTAAACTAGCATCACCAAGTCTTGACAACATTGGTACTTTTCCTCCGCTTTTGCAAACCCCCGACGATGGTCTCCAGGTTCAGTTGAGGATCAAGGCGGGTTCTGATAGTTTTGCTTCTTTAATTGGGGACTATGCAGTCGGCAAGGTCGCATCTCAATGATGATCTCATGACCTCTACTGTCCCGTCTTCGTTTTGACCCTGGTGTCCACGATGAGTCCGTCCTCTCTCACCTCCACTGGTGGTTACAAACAGTAGCTCTGACTGTTAAATTATCTCTCACATGACAAGGAGCGTTCCAAACCCTCATACGTTGTCAGCATCATCACAGATCTATCCCATTGCATCTAGCTATTAATGTTTTAGTGAAGCAGTTTTTTTCTCCTATTTTTTTAAAAATTGGCGGCTCGCTGAACTCCGCCTCCAATTTACCGTAGGAGTTTTTTACTGCTTCTTTTCTAGTTCACCGTTTATGTTAAAGATTGTTGTCTATTGTTTTAAAAATGGCAAATCGTTCTGAATCGGATATGCCTACCATAATGTTAATTTCTGCTGTTAATATGGCTGCTCACATAGAGCAGCAATTATCCACTTTGTATTTATTTATACCGCGATACTAAGTTTGAAATGACGGGGCTCTCTGGGCCTTAAATATACAATTTATTTATTTATTTATTTGACATCTTTGCAATTGTCACAGAAGAAACAAATGTAGACGAGCTTTTATACACTGTAAACCAAGCACATCCGTCGATCAAATTCACGGTTAAGATGGAAACAGCAGGATCACTCCCTTTCTTAAACGTCCTTCTAAGCAGAAGACCTGACGGCAGCATCCGAAGGAGCGTTTATCCAAAGAAAACCTGGTCTGGGCAATATATGAACTTTAGCAGTTTCATACCTCTCCAACAGAAACGCAATCTAGTCCGTTACTTAGCGCAAAGGGCCAGAAAAATTTGCACGGTAGATAGTATGGAGGAGGAGCTTGGGAAGGTCCAGAACCTACTTTGAGAGAATGAATACCCAGATCGGTTTATTACAAAGCATCTTGTCGCAAGACCATTGAAACCTGCCAAGGTTACTGTGGAAAAGAAAACTCTATTCCTCAAAGTGCCCTTTCAAGGGGATTCAGCTAGTGAACTCCTGAAAAGATGCCTTAACCAAGCCGTTACACAAACGTTCCCAGCAGCGAAACTTCAGATAGTGTTCTCAACCAACCCTCTTTTACGAGGCGAAGGCAAGGATAGGTTGCCGGCTCAGACCACCTCCATGTGCATTTACTCATTTACTTGCTCCTGTGGAGCAGGTTATATTGGTCGCACGAGTCGGCGCTTATCCAAAAGAATAAAAAAACACATCCCAGCATGGCTGAGCAAAGGGGAAGTCAAGAGCATAAAAAGCGCCATCCTTGCACATCTTGTTGACACCGGGCATAGTGTGGACCCCAGCGAAGCTTTCCGTGTAATTTATAAGGTCCCACCAAACTACCCCAAGCCACTGGGTCAACGTCTACTAGCAGCAGCAGAAGCGACTGCCATTAGGTTGAAGAAGCCGGTATTGTGCACACAAAAGTACCTCGTACAAGCTCCGCGCTTAGCTTGGCCAACGGCCGCTTAACTGCATGCATCCCCCGCGCCATCTCTGTCCTCCCCCTTCTCCTAGAACGGCTCTACCAAACACTTACTGCCGCCAATCACATTGTCTCTTATCACCCTCCCCCTATGCACATTCCTCAGATAACCCACACAAATGGACGAACATTATCGATTTCATGTTTTAAATTTCTACTGCGTTCCAACGTTTCCCTATAACTGTACTGGCCTTAAGATAAGTTATCGAAAGCAGTGCGTATGCTCGCCAAGTCGTCTTTTGAATCGTTTAATGGGAATTTTTGCAACTTTAAATAGGATCTGTCTGAGCACTAAACATTGTGGGACTCCGCTCTCAATGACTGTGTGCTTTGATCGTGATGCGCCTACACGGACCACTCGGGAACGAACGACGAGCAAATTCTTGACCCATGTTAGAAGTTTTCCTCCAATAAAAAACATTCTCGACTTCTGAAGGAGACGCTGGTGCGTAACAGTATCTAATGTCTTCTGGAACTACGCTGTATATTTTCGGTCAGGGTCTGCATGCTTGTGAAACCTAAGAAAAGTGTTCGAGTATTCCTCAGAAATTTGACAAGGATGGCTTAAAGGATATGTTCAGCTGCAAAATCCAGGAACACAGTCATTTGTTCGTCGGTTGAAATTGGTTTCGAATTTCAAGTCCTTCGAGCCTACGAGTTTTTGTCTGTACCTCAGTGTACAAGAAACGGTGCTTGGAAATTATTAAAGAATTTTCTGTATAAATTCCTGGGTTCGGACATAGCAACTTGGACGTAAGGATTCTGGGGCTCTTAAAAAATTCCACCACTGCAGATTCTTCCCCGCCTCAGAATTTATCTCAACTGGATTTCAATTTTCGACCTTCGCTCACTTCCGAAATTCACACTAGCTGTGTTCCCTCATATTCTTAGATCCTTATTCACATCCTCATGTAGTCATATTCTTGAATATCATTACCGATTTTCTGTTAATTTGTGATGATTTTAGCATCAAACGCATTTGCTTTGTATCCCATAAGTATGCAAAACGCAGATGCCTTAAATTTATTGCCACGAAAAATTGGTCCGTAACCTAGTTTCCAACCTGCGCCGCAAAATCGCGTAGGATAGACTACTGACGCCTCTTACCACTCGGCCACATAGACAGGGGTTTCGATCAGCAAATTAATACACTAGCAGAAAATAATTGCAACTTTCGCTAGTCTGCTAATCTTTCAACCCCCCCCCCCAACTAAACGAACTAAATGTCTAGTTAGTTGAATTAATGTAGCTTACGATTACGAAATTTCTATGGGGTGTTTCAGCCTCCTCCAAAAATTCTTTGGGATGGAGCGGGAGGTAGCCAATCTAAAGCAAAAAATAGACAACTTAAAAATATATTTATCGTCCACGTGGTAAGAAAGTGCGTACAAAACCTATGGTAAAGGAATGTTCGTATGCATATATAGCCTCTTCAAGCATACCTTAAACTCACATAAAAGATATCGTGTCTACCGAACACAGTACACCGGAGGACGTTTTGCTTTCTCGAAAGGGAGTCCCACCTAGCCCTTGCTCCATACCATCGTCACTTGGCTCAGGCAGCATCAGCAATTATTTGGCTTTACGACCCAGTGCCGCATGGCTGCTAGACACTGCACCAAAATGCGACGCCTATATCACTAGCCACTCCGCGGCTGCTGGCGGGGCTGTAGAGTTGGACGACTGAGTCCTGTAACCAATCGGTGAGTGCCTAATTACCATTTTTAATATAACCGATCAAAATCGGCAAGACAACGAGCTCGTGGCGCAGTGGGTAGAGCGTTAAACTTCTACCCAACAGGTTGCGAGTTCGAACCTCGGGCGCCACAACGCCTGTGGTTGGGTATGGCTGGCTGATGACGGCTACTAAGCGAGAAATGGCCATTCCAGTTTCCCTTGTCTTTGTGGTAATATCATTCAGCCTTTATCACTAGCCGCTCTGTGGCTGCTGGTGGGGCTGAAGAGTAAGCCTCAAGGCACTGTGTGACGAGTGAGTTCTGTAACCGATCGGTGAGCGCTTACTACCATTTTTAATATTCCCGATCGAAACCGGCAAGACACCGATCTAGGGGCGCAGTGGGTAGAGCGTTGGAATTCTGCCCAACATGTCGAGAGTTCAAGCTTCGGGCACAACAGCGCCTGGGGTGGGGTGTGGCAGGCTGATGACGATTAATATGCAAGAAATGAACATTCGAGACTCATAGTCTTTGTGGTGATGTCATTCTCCTTATACATATTCAAAGAGGAAAAGGCGCACACTGATCTAGTGGCTTCCCGAAGCTAACAAGATCCGTAAGGGTGGCAAAGTTTACGAACAGGCAACCGATTACCAGGCTGAAGTCGGCCAATTTATAATTGCAGAGAGGAGACACGACAGAGAATATGGGTAGATTGATACAGTCTGTTTTGGGCTTTTTCTGCCTTCATTCAGCCAATCATAACCATGACTACCAGCTTGGACCGGAAACACAAACATGCGCTCGAGTACGGCGCAGAATGTCAAAACATTGTGTCTAGCAGATGGGTCGCAAGCACTTCATCAAGCCGAATTTCATAAGTGCCTCACCACTTACAAAGAGGCAAACAATTGACTACAAGCTGGGACTAGAAACACAAACATGCGCTAAAGTATGGCGTAGAAAGATCACACAATGGGTCAAGGAGGTGAAAAATAAGCACTCCAGGATGTGAAATGTCTCCACCGTACTTGAGCGCATGTTTGTGTTTCCAGTCCCAGCTGGCTGAATGAAGGCAGAAAATAGTCCGAAACAGACCGTATCCATCCACCCATATTATTTGTCATGTCTCCTCTCTGCAATTATAACTTGGCCGAATTCAGCCATGTAATTGTTTGCCTGTTTATGAACGTTTACACGCACACGGAGCTTTCTTGCTTCGGGAAGCCAATAGATCGTTGTGCGCCTATTCCTGTTTGAATTTATGCCCGATCTGCAGCGACAGAGAATGAGAGGTGGCGAGGATCTGATAAATTTTGTTTCGATAAATTTCTTATGACCCATCTGCTAAACACAGTGTGTGGACTGTTTGCGCCATACTCGAGCCCAAGCATGTGATTCCATTCCCAGCTGGTAGTCAGGGTTATCATTGTGTGAATTAAGGTAATAGAAGCCCGAAACATACTGTATCAATCTACCCATATTCTCTGTCGTATCTCTTCTTTGCAATTATAACTTGGCCAACTTTGGCCTGGTAACTGGTTGCCTGTTCATGACCTTTTCCACCAATACGGAGCATTTTTTGCTTTGGGTAACCGCAAGGTCGGTGTGCGCCTATTCTTTTTTGAATAAATGCAGGATCTGCAGAGACGGAGAATAACAGGTGGAGAGGCACTGATGAACTTCGGTTTGATTAGTTGCTTATAACCCATCTGCTAGAACCAGTGTGTGGACTGTCTGCACCGTACTCGAGGGCGTGTTCGCGTTTACAGTTCCAGTTGGTAGTAAGCGATATGATTGGCTGAATGAAGACAGAATAAGCCCAAAACAGACTGTATCAATCTACCCATATTCTCTGTCGTGTCTCCTCTCTGCAAAAATAACTTGGCCGACTTTGGCCTGGTAACTGGTTGCCTGTTCATAAACTTTGCCACCCATACGGAGCTTTTTTGCTTCGGGAAGCCGCAAGGTCGGTGTGCGCCAATTCCTTTTTGAATAAATGCCCGATCTGCAGCGACAGATAATGACAAATGGTGAGACACTGATGAACGTCGGTTCGATGAAGTGCTTATGACCCATCTGCTAGACCCAGTGTGTGGACTGTCTGCGCCGTACTCGAGCGCGTGTTTGTGTTTCCAGTCCCAGTTGGTAGTCAGCGATATGATTGGCTGAATGAAGACAGAATAAGCCCAAAACCGACTGCATCAATATACCCATATTCTCTGTTGTGTCTCATCTCTGCAAATATAACTTGGCCAACTTCGGCCTGGTAACTGGTTGCCTGTTCATAAAACTTTCCACCCATACGGAGCTTTTTTGCTTCGGGAAGCCAATAGATCTGTGTGCCCCTATTGCTGTTTGAATGAATGCCCGATCTGCGAGACAGAGAATGACAGGTGGAGAGGCACTGATGAACGTCGGTGCGATTAAGTGCTTATTTCCTATCTGCTAGACTCATGGTGTGGACTGTCTGCGCCGTACTCGAGCGCGTGTTTGTGTTTCCAGTTCCAGTTGGTAGTCAGCGATATGATTGGCTGAATGAAGACAGAATAAGCCCAGAAGAGACTGGATCAATCTACCCAT
This sequence comes from Schistocephalus solidus, assembly GCA_017591395.1. NCBI lineage: Eukaryota > Metazoa > Platyhelminthes > Cestoda > Diphyllobothriidea > Diphyllobothriidae > Schistocephalus > Schistocephalus solidus. The sequence continues at coordinate 61,376 of WEDG01008139.1, forward strand.
ATTATCTGTCCTGTATCCTCTCTGCAAAAATAACTCGGCCGACTTTGGCCTGGTAAATGGTGTCCTGTGCATGACCTTTGCCACCCATACGGAGAGTTTTTTCTTCGGAAAGCCGCAAGGTCGGTGTGCGTATATACTTTTTTGAATAAATGCCCGATCTGCAGGGACGTAGAATAACAGGTGGAGAGGCACTGATGAACTTCGTTCGATGAAGTACTTATGACCCATACGCTAGAACCAGTGTGTGGACTGTCTGCACCGTACTCGAGGGCGTGTTTGCGTTTCCAGTTGCAGATGGTAGTCAGCGATATGATTTGGCTGAATGAAGACAGAATAAGCCCAAAACCGACTGTATCAATCTACCCATATTCTGTCGTGTCTCCTCTCTGCAATAATAACTTGGCCGACTTTGGCCTGGTAACTGGTTGCCTGTTCATGACCTTTGCCTCCTAAATGTAGCTTTTTTGTTTCGGGAAGCCGCAAGGTCGGTGTGCGCGTATTCCTTTTCTAATAAATGCCCGAAATGCAGCGACAGATAATGGCAGGTGGTGAGGCACTGATGGATTTCGGTTTGATGAAGTGCTTATGACCCATCTGCTAGACCCAGTGTGTGGACTGTCTGCGCCGTACTCGAGCGCGTGTTTGCGTTTCCAGTTCCAGTTGGTAGTCAGCGATATGATTGGCTGAATGAAGACAGAATAAGCCCAAAACAGACTGTATCAATCTACCCATATTATCTGTCGTGTCTCCTCTCTGCAAAAATAACTTGGCCGACTTTTGGCCTGGTAACTGGTTGCCTGTTCATAGCCTTTGCCACCCATACGGAGCTTTTTTGCTTCTGGAAGCTGCAAGGTCGGTGTGCGCATATTCTTTTTTGAATAAATGCCCGATCTGCAGAGACAGAGAATGACAGGTGGAGAGGCAATGATGAACGTCGGTTCGATGAAGTGCTTATGACCCATCTGCTAGACCCAGTGTGTGGACTGTCTGCGCCGTACTCGAGCGCATGTTTGTGCTTCCAGTTCCCAGCTGGTAGTCAGGGTAATGATTGTGTAGATTAACGCAGAATAAGCCCGAAACAGAGCGTATCAATCTACCCATATTCTCTGTCGTGTCTCCTCTCTGAAATAAGAACTTGGCCGACTTTGGCCTGGTAACTGGTTGCCTGTTCATGACCTTTGCCACCCATACGGAGCTTTTTTGCTTTCGGGAAGCTGCACAAGATCGGTGTGCGACTATTTCTGTTTGAATAAATGCCCGATCTGCAGAGACAGAGAATGACAGGTGGAGAGGCATTGATGAACGTCGGTTCGATGAAGTGCTTATGACCCATCTGCTAGACCCATTGTGTGGACTGTCTGCGCCGTACTCGAGCGCGTGTTTGTGTTTCCAGTTCCAGTTGGTAGTCAGCGATATGATTGGAGAATAAGCCCAAACAGAGCTGTATCAATCTACCCATATTCTCTGTCGTGTCTCCGCTCTGAAATAATAACTTGGCCGACTTTGGCCTGGTAACTGGTTGCCTGTTCATGACCCTTTGCCACCATATGAGCTTTTTGCTTCGAAGCCGCAAGGTCGGTGGCCGTTTATTCCTTTTTTAATAAATGCCTGATCTGCGGAGACAGATATTATCAGGTGGTAAGGCACTGATGAACTTCGTTTCGATGAAGTGCTTATGACCCATCTGCTAGACCCAGTGTGTGGACTGTCTGCGCCGTACTCGAGCGCGTGTTTGTGTTTCCAGTTCCAGTTGGTAGTCAGCGATATGATTGGATGAATGAAGACAGAATAAGCCCAAAACAGACTGTATCAATCTACCCATATTATCTGTCGTGTTTCCGCTCTGCAAATAAATAACTTGGCCGACTTTGGCCTGGTAACTGGTTTGCCTGTTAATGACCTTTGCCACCCATACGGAGCTTTTTTTGCTTCGGGAAGCTGCAAGGTCGGTGTGCGCTATTACTTTTTGAATAAATGCCCGATCTGCGAGACAGAGAATGACAGGTGGAGAGGCACTGATGAACTTCGTTTCGATGAAGTGCTTATGACCCATCTGCTAGACCCCATTGTGTGGACTTTCTGCGCCATACTGGAGCCCAAGCTTGTGCTTCCAGATCTAGATGGTGGTCAGGGTAATGATTGTGTGAATAAACGCAGAATAAGCCCAAAACAGAGCTGTATCAATCTACCCATATTATCTGTCGTGTTTCCTCTCTGCAATAATAACTTGGCCGAATTTCGGCCTGGTAATTGGTTGCCAGTTCTTGAACTTTGCCACCAATACGGAGCTTTTTGCTTCAGGAAGCCTGCAAGGTCGGTGTCGCATATTCTTTTTGAATAAATGCCCGATCTGCAGAGACAGAGAATGACAGGTGGAGAGGCACTGATGAACTTCGGTTCGATGAAGTGCTTATGATCCATCTGCTAGACCCATTGTGTGGACTATCTGCGCCGTACTCGAGTGCAAGTTTGTGTTTCCAGTTCCAGATGGTTGTCAGGGTAATGATTATGCTGAATAAACGACAGAATAAGCCCAAAACAGAGCTGTATCAATCTACCCATATTATCTGTCGTGTTTCCTCTCTGCAATTAAATAACTTGGCCGACTTTGGCCTGGTAACTGGCTGCCAGTTCTTGAACTTTGCCACCAATACGGAGCTTTTTTGCTTCGGAAGCCCCAAGGTCGGTGGCTGCCTATTTTTGTGAATAAATGCCCGATCTGCAGAGACAGAGAATGACAGGTGGAGAGGCAATGATGAACTTCGTTTTGCTGAAGTGCTTATGACCCATCTGCTAGAACCAGTGTGTGGACTGTCTGCGCCGTACTCGAGTGCATGTTTGCGGTTCCAGTTCCAGTTTGAAGTCAATGAAATGATTGGCTGAATGTATACAGAATAAGCCCAAAACAGCTGTATCAATCTACCCATATTATCTGTCGTGTTTCCGCTCTGCAATAATAACTTGTCAAACTTTGGCCTAGTAACTCTTTGCCTGTTAATGACCTATGCCACCCATACGGAGATTTTTGCTTCAGGAAGCTGCAAGGTCGGTATGCGTATATACGTTTTTGAATAAATGCCCGATCTGCAGAGACAGAGAATGACAGGTGGAGAGGCAGTGATGAACGTCGGTTCGATGAAGTGCTTATGACCCATCTGCTAGAACCAGTGTGTGGACTGTCTGCGCCGTACCCGAGTGCGTGTTGCGTTTCCAGTTCCAGTTGGAAGTCAATGAAATGATTGGCTGAATGTATACAGAATAAGCCCAAAACAGCTGTATCAATCTACTCATATTATCTGTCGTGTTTCCGCTCTGCAATAATAATTTGGCAAACTTTGGCCTGGTAACTGGTTGTCTGTTCATGCTCATTGCCACCCATATGGAGCTTTTTTTTCGGGAAGCCTCAAGGTCGGTGGCCGTTTATTCCTTTTTTTTAATAAATGCCCGATCTGTGGAGACAGAGAATGACAGGTGGTGAGGCACTGATGAACTTCGGTTCGATGAAGTGCTTATGATCCATCTGCTAGACTTTTGTGTGGACTTTCTGAACCATACTCGAGTCCAAGCCTGTGCTTCCAGATCAAGGTGGTTGTCAGGGTAATGATTATATGAATAAACGCAGAAAAAGCCCGAAACAGAGCGTATCAAACCACCTATATTTTCTGTCGTGTTTCCTGTCTGTTATTACATCGTGGCCGAATTAGGCCTGGTAATTGGCTGCCAGTTCTTGAACTTTGTCACCAATACGGAGCTTTTTTGCTTCGGAAATCCCCAAGGTCGGTGTCTGCCTATTTTGTTGAATAAATGCCCGATCTTCAGAGACAGAGAATGACAGGTGGAGAGGCACTGATGAACTTCGTTTCGATGAAGTGCTTATGACCCATCTGCTAGACCCAGTGTGTGGACTGTCTGCGCCGTACTCGAGCGCGTGTTTGTGTTTCCAATTCCAGTTGGTATTCAGCGATATAATTGGAGAATGAAAACAGATTAAGCCCAAATCAGACTGTATCAATCTACCCATATTATCTGTCGTGTTTCCGCTCTTCAAAAATAACTTGGCCGACTTGGGCCTGGTAACTGTTTGCCTGTTAATGACCTTTGCCACCCATATGGAGCTTTTTATTCGGGAAGCCTCAAGGTCGGTGGCCGTTTTTTCATTTTTAAATAAATGCCCGATCTGCGTAGACAGAGAACGACAGGTGGAGAGGCACTGATGAACTTCGTTTCGATTAAGTGATTATGACCCATCTGCTAGACCCTGTGTGTGGACTGTCAGCGCCCTACTCGAGCGCGTGTTTGTGTTTCCAGTTCCAGTTGGTAGTCAGCGATATGATTGGAGAATGAAAACAGATTAAGCCCAAAACATTCGGTATCAATCTACCAATATTATCTTACGTGTTTTCACTCTGCAATAATAACTTGGCCGACTTTGGCCTGGTAACTCTTTGCCTGTTAATGACCTATGCCACCCATACGGAGATTTTTCGCTTCAGGAAGCTGCAAGGTCGGTATGCGTATATACTTTTTTGAATAAATGCCCGATCTGCAGAGACAGAGAATGACAGGTGGAGAGGCAGTGATGAACGTCGTTTCGATGAAGTGCTTATGACCCATCTGCTAGAACCAGTGTGTGGACTGTCTGCGCCGTACTCGAGTGCGTGTTGCGTTTCCAGTTCCAGTTGGAAGTCAATGAAATGATTGGCTGAATGTATACAGAATAAGCCCAAAACAGCTGTATCAATCTACCCATATTATCTGTCGTGTTTCCGCTCTGCAATAATAACTTGGCAAACTTTGGCCTGGTAACTGGTTGTCTGTTCATGCTCATTGCCACCCATATGGAGCTTTTTTTCGGGAAGCCTCAAGGTCGGTGGCCGTTTATTCCTTTTTTTTTAATAAATGCCCGATCTGCGGAGACAGAGAATGACAGGTGGTGAGGCACTGATGAACTTCGGTTCGATGAAGTGCTTATGATCCATCTGCTAGACCCTTTTGTGTGGACTTTCTGAACCATACTCGAGTCCAAGCCTGTGCTTCCAGATCAAGATGGTTGTCAGGGTAATGATTATGTGAATAAACGCAGAAAAAGCCCGAAACAGAGCGTATCAAACCACCCATATTCTCTGTCGTGTTTCCTCTCTGTTATTACATCGTGGCCGAATTAGGCCTGGTAATTGGCTGCCAGTTCTTGAACTTTGCCACCAATACGGAGCTTTTTTGCTTCGGAAATCCCCAAGGTCGGTGTCTGCCTATTTTTTTGAATAAATGCCCGATCTGCAGAGACAGAGAATGACAGGTGGAGAGGCAATGATGAACTTCGTTTTGATGAAGTGCTTATGACACATCTGCTAGACCCAGTGTGTGGACTGTCTGCGCCGTACTCGAGCGCGTGTTTGTGTTTCCAATTGCAGTTGGTAGTCAGCGATATGATTGGAGAATGAAAACAGATAAAGCCCAAAACAGACTGTATCAATCTACCCATATTATTTGTCGTGTTTCCACTCTTCAATAATAACTTGGCCGACTTTGGCCTGGTAACTAGTTGCCTGTTAATGACCTTTGCCACCCATACGGAGCTTTTTATTCAGGAAGCCTCAAGGTCGGTGGCCGTTTATTCTTTTGAATAAATGCCCGATCTGCGGGAGACAGAGAATGACAGGTGGAGAGCAATGATGAACGTCGGTTTCGATGAAGTGCTTATGACCCATCTGCTAGAACCCAGTGTGTGGACTGTCTGCGCCCGTACTCGAGCGCGTTTTTGTGTTTCCAGTTCCAGTTGGTAGTCAGCGATATGATTGGAGAATGAAGACAGAATAAGCCCAAAACAGTCAGTATGCATCCACCCATATACTTTGTCGTGTCTCCTGTCTGCAATTAAAACTTTGCCGTCTTCGGCCTGGTAATTAGCTGCCTGTTTGTGGTCTTTGCCACCCATACGGAGATTGCTTGCTTCATGAATCCACAAGGTCGGGTATGCGTATGTCCTGTTTTGAATATATGCCCGATCTGCGGAGACAGAGAATGACAGGTGGAGAGGCACTGATGAACGTCGGTTTCGATGAAGTGCTTATGGCCCATCTGCTAGAACCAGTCTGTGGACTGTCTGCGCCGTACTCAAAACGCGAGTTTGCGTTTCCAGTTCCAGTTGGTAGTCAGCGATATGATTGGTGAATGAAGACAGAATAAAGCCCAAAACAGACTGTATCAATCTACCCATATTATCTGTCGTGTTTCCGCTCTGCAATA
>WEDG01008142.1:0-16045 GCA_017591395.1 Schistocephalus solidus
AGATTTGAATAATTCCTTTGACATGGTTGTGAAAAACCCTGGCTGTCTTGCCGATTTCATATTTGGAGTCCAAGCGGTCAGGCCAATAGTTGTGGGCAAAATAGATATAACGCACATTGGTATCGTAACGCTTATAATAAAATGTTATTACTGCATTTCCCTGAAATGAAAGTAAAAGTTTTTTAAGGTATAACTTAAAAATTATGATCAATTGCGGCTCCAGTGCACACCGATGTTGACTATTATGGTACAGCTAGGGGTGTTTTTACTGTTCCCCAGTCGAATCCTACCGTTCGCAGTAACGTAGAAATTTCCAGCTTTCCCCTTCCTTAAATGGTCACACAATAAACATGAAATCCAACACTATCGCATCACTATCATCTGCTCCATCACATATTTTAAGACTGCGGCTGTGTGATTTCGGCCTCGAAAGGCGAGAGGCATTGCAAGTGAATAAACAATCATGCTTCCCAGTTCACTGACTGCGGCTTTTGCAGACAACTGACACGAAATTCATTCAAAAGGCAGAATCCTGGTGTCTCTGAAAATACTTGGATGGAGTTCAGATGGACCGATTTTTTGTGTCCGGGAACTACCAATGAGCAGAAATTAAAGGTAAATTGTAAGGCTTAGATATTCAAAATCATCACAATCCCTGGGTAAGATCATCTATAGGCTGGGGAATGGTGAGCAATCGTAGCAATCGTATTGCCTACGGGGCCAGCCACCGGCACGTGCAAATCAATCAGAGCCGGCGATAGTAACCATCTTATAGAAAAGGCAGTTGACGCTGACTGTTGCTGATAATTTCACTTATTTCGTCACTCAAAATCTCATGTCATTAGCACTAATATACCTCAGGAAAAATGATGGGTTTAACTGACTGAGGCAACAACCGATGTGATGTAAGGGCAGATCTGCTTAAATCAAGCCCATCTCTTTTTGATCTCGATATTTTTGGAAGTGAGTGAGAAAAATGCAAGCACACACAGGTTTGTTTAGGCACATGACTTTGTCATACTTGATCGCGATTTTGTAATAAGCCGGGACGTGGCTGTTCATGGTGCCAGGTAGCGAGGCAACGTGATTCCTGTCGAAAAGGACATTTTCTGAATAGGAGAGCTTATTAAACAGTTAGCTGACGAGTCTCATCATACGACCAAATGGGTTAGATTAAGCCTGAGTTATTCTCACAGCAACACAGAAAGGGTATAATTACTTTTCGACAATTAACCACCATATCAGTGGATAAAAAGATTATCAATTCCAGCTAATGATGCGCCGCGCCGGAAGAAAAAATCTTGCCAAAGTCAATGACTGTCTTGGTTACCGCAAGTCGATTACCTTCTGAGGGCAATAGTGGTTAATGGCGCGTTTTTGTGCGAAGAGCGATTGAATAAACAATACGTAAGTGTGATAGGATGTCACTGGCGAATACTACCTACTATGTTTTGTAAGTAGCAATAGTGTATGGCGTTATTTATATAAAACGCGGTGCGATCGATAATTTTTCGTTATGATGGCACCGGCTGTGTATGGTCCCACAGCCAAAGGACTCGCTCCTCTTCTCAGCACTGACAGAACTACCCTGCTCATCCACCAAGACGCAAATTCTGAAGCGCTGGGCTGAGCACTTCCAAAAGGTCCTCAACCGCTCCTCCACGATCTCCGACGCCATTGACCGACTGGGTCAAGTGGACATGAATGTCCACCTAGATCTGCTTTTCTCCGAGAAATCATCAGGGACGCGCAGCAACTCTCCAGCGGGAAAGCAGCCACATTAGACAGGATAGCTGCTGAGATTTACAAACATAGCGGCCCCCAACCTACGATTAACCTAAGGGGATGTGGCGCCAAATCTGCTGCAATCGCATAGGAATCTCGCTGCTCAACATCGCCGGAAAATCTTCGCCCGCCTTCTCCTCAATGGCCTCAGCAGCCACCTGGAATAAGGACACCTTCCGAAAAGTCAGTGTGGGGTTCCACCGTAATGGCAGCACCACAGACAAGATCCTCACCGCGCGTTAGTTGCAGGAAAAAGTGTCAGCAGATGTGAATCCAATTCTACTCTAACTTATTGGATATTAAAAATGTCCTTGACATGGTGAATCGCAAATACTGTGGAAAATCAGGCAGGAATTCCTCTGTCCCGAGCGATTCCATTTTACGTGGTGCATCAGCTCTACGATGGTATGATGGCGTGCCCCACGGAAACCTGAGGTGTCACAGAGGCACTCACATTAACCAACGGGATGAAACAGGGCCGCGTCCTCGCGTCAGTCTCGTGTGTTCTGTCATTTTAGTGGACGCCTACCACGACGAACGTCCTGGCATCCGCATCGCCTAGCGGATGGACGACCAACACTTCAGCGGATGCACTTCCAGTCGCGTGTGTTCACTACTACCGTCCACGAACTTCCCTTCTTCGACGATTTTACTCTCGATTTAACGACAGAAGGGGACATTCAAAGCCACATTAACATTTTTGCCACCGTCTGCGACAACTCCAGCCTGACAATTTACAGAGAGAAAAACGATGGTCATGCATCAGCCGCCACCAACACCACCTTCAACGCACTTTGTATCAACGTCCTTGGCGCCCGACTGCAAGCCGTGGACACCTTCATCTATCGGGGTAACACCCTCTCCCGCAACATCAAAATCGACGACGAGGTCACCAACGGATCTCTAAAGCTGAATTATGTCGAACGGCGTACGAAGCCTTCTCTGCATCAAAGCTTCTGCAGGCTTGTCCGCGACCAGTGGAAGACCTTAATTGGTACTCAACTGTCACCTGTGGCTCTCAAAGCTGGGCTCTGCCCAACGGCCACACTTCGGTAACCGCCTTAACAGGCGGGCTAAACCAGGTTAGGGTATCTTGTTTTCTGTCTCCACACCCGGTATGTCTGATCCCTTTTTCTCTGCCCATTATCCTTCTCTCCTCACCAAACTCTCTTCGCTGGCGATCGAAAAGTGTTATGGCGAGGTCGACATGCGATCTTGTTGGCCTCATAGATTGCTGAACCAGTCTTGGCGGATCTTCTCCATGTCGGTCTATCCTGGGCGAGGTCCTCCCAGGTCGCCGGGTTGATTTGCAGTTGCTTCAGCGATTTCTTCACAGTGTCCTTGTAGCGTCGTTTTCGACTTCCCTGTCGGCGAGAACCCGTAGCGACATCTCCGTAGCAAAGTATTTGGGTAGTCGCTCGTCGTCCATTCTTACCAGGTTGCCGCTCCATCGCAGTTGCACTTGCCTCAGCATGGCTTGGATGCTGTGGATTTCGGTCGGTTTCAGGACTTCCGTGTCCGGGATCCTGTCTTGCAATCTCAGCTTCAGTATTCTGCGGAGGCAGCTGAGATTGAAGTTATTCAGCTTACTGGCTTGGTTCGTGAAGACGGTCCAGGTCTCCGCTTCGTAAAGGAGTGTCGTCAAGAGGACGGCCTTGTACATCTTCAGTTTGGTGTTCAGGTGAATATCATGGCAATTCCACATGGAGACCTGCAGCCGCCGGAAGGCCTGACTGGCTTTGGAGATCCGTTGAGCAACCTCGTCATCGATTATCATGTCGCGTGACAGCGTGCTTCCTAGATAAGCGAAGGTTTCCACGTTTTTGAGTTGGGGGCGGAAGATGGCCTTGATGGCTTTGAAAACGTTTTTCATTTCATTGCAGTTCGCATACACCCTGTATTTTATCAGCCTTTCGAATCTTTCAGGCGTCTTGCAGCCGTTGCTGTACAAGGCGGCGCCATCGGAAGAAGGCTGCTTTGGTGGCGTCAGTCCGAAGGTCCATGTAGGTTTTGTGTAGTCCATTCTTCTCCGCGAGTAAGTTGCTGATGTCGGCATCATTGTCGTCAAACCCGTCCTAGTGTTGATGGCGGGCGCATCCGAGGACTTCGAGAGCGGCGGACTGGATGACATTTCGCAGTGGACACCAACGTGTCTCCACGGTGGCTTTATTTTCTGAAGCCTGCAGGTCCTCCAGTTTCTGGGTTATTTGGTTGCTGAAATTAAAACAGGGAGGTAGCTCATTTAACATAAGAGTCTTTAACTTACCTGGCGGTCGCTTACATTGGGGCCTTCGTCGGGGTTGAAGCCTGAGTCTCATCTTGGAGATGACGAGGCAGTGATCCGTCCAACCATCGGCATCGTGGATCACCTTGTTTACCAGCACGTCCTGTCAATCTCGCCTCCGGACAAGAACGTAGTTCCACAGTACTTTGCGATTCACTATGTCAAGGACATTTTTCATATCCACACAACTGTGGGTCACGGACTGGTTTAGTGAGAGAGCGACCCGATTGGCGTGGGCCACCAACTATTGCATGTCGACCTCGCCGTAGCACTCTTCGATCGCTAGCGAAGAGGGTTGGGTGAGGAGAGAAGGAGAATGGGCAGAGAAAAAGGGATCAGACATACCGGGTGTGGAGACACAGACAACAAGATACCCTAACCTGGTTTAACCCACCTGTTAAGGTGGTTACCGGGGTTTGGCCGTTGGGCAGAGCCCAGCTTTGAGATGCCAAAGTGTCAGCAGATGTGAATCCAATTCTACTCTAACTTATTGGATATTAAAAATGTCCTTGACATGGTGAATCGCAAATCACTGTGGAAAATCAGGCAGAAATTCCTCTGTCCCGAGCGATTCATTTACGTGGTGTATCAGCTCTACGATGGTATGATGGCGCGCCCACGGAAACCTGAGGTGTCACAGAGGCACTCACAGTAACCAACGGGTCGTGTCCTCGCGTCAGTCTCGTGTGCTCTGTCATTTAAGTGGACGCCTACCGCGACGAACGTCCCGGCATCCGCATCGCCTAGAGGATAGACGACCAACTCTTCAGCGGATGCACTTCCAGTCACGTCCACGAACTTCCCTTCTTTGACGATTTCACTCTCGATTTAACGACAGAAGGGGACATTAAAAGCCACATTAACATTTTCGCCACCGTCTGTGATAACTCCAGTCTGATCATTTACAGAGAGAGAACGAAGGTCATGCATCAGCCGCCACCCAACACCACTGTCAACGCACTTTGCATCAACGTCATTGACGCCCGACTGCAAGCCGTGGACACCTTCATCTATCGGGGTAACACCCTCTCCCGCAACATCAAAATCGACGATGAGATAACAAACGGATCTACAAAGCTGAATTATGTCGAACGGCGTACGAAGCCTTCTCTGCATCAAAGCTTCTGCAGGCTTGTCCGCGACCAGTGGAAGCCCTTAATTGGTACTCAACTGTCACCTGTGGCTCCTCAAAGCTGGGCTCTGCCCAACGGCCACACCCCGGTAACCGCCTTAACAGGCGGGCTAAACCAGGTTAGGGTATCTTGTTTTCTGTCTCCACACCCGGTATGTCTGATCCCTTTTTCTCTGCCCATTATCCTTCTCTCCTCACCAAACTCTCTTCGCTGGCGATCGAAAAGTGCTATGGCGAGGTCGACATGCAATAGTCGGTGGCCCAGGCCAATCGGGTCGCTCTCTCACTAAACCAGTCCGTGACCCACAGTGGCGTGCAGCAGCCGTCGGCGACGACTGAGCACCATGGCTTGCAGACTGCGAAATACGTGGGCAAAACTCTCAAAAACAAAAGCTCTTTTTTTCACACCCCTCCACTCGGTAAATGGCGCCCTCCCCGCTCAATGGCAGAGCGACGCGATTGCTGGGCTCCATGGTCTCGACCGCTTCAGTGACTGGCTTGCTCCTCCTGTGAACCTGCGAGAGCAACGCCTCATCCCGACCAATACCTTCTTCTGTTTTCCGATGTGGTAGAAGGCGATCTGGATTCACCCACCGGTCGAGCAACTGGCACCTACAGGATTATGTCTTCGTCCGGTGGCGAGTTCAGCAGGACGCGCTAGTGACAAAGGCGATTTCGGGCGCCCACGGATAAACTGATCCTCACCAAGATGAGGCTCCGTCTACAGCCACCAGTCGCCAACGAGGACGCCTACTACAACTACTACTACTACTACTGATAATAATAATATTAGCCCGCATACGTCTCTACGACAACCTGCGGTAAAACGCAGCCGACTATACAACGGTACCAATTTTGCTCTCGAACCTATCCATTACACATGGTCACATGCAGCACCACAGAAAACATGCATTTAAACCAGTACCTCTCACTAAGACGGCAGTACGATCCTCAGCTCTTTCTCCATGTGGCCTCTATGCTGCATGCGTAATCCGAGCCTGAGATTATTGCGGCCAACTAATAGGCCAATCGGGTCGCTCTAAGCCGTGGCTTAGAAGGCTGCCAACTGACGCTATATACCAGACCACACATCCCATTGTGTGTTATGTGTTTAGTGGCTGACCAGTGGGGTGTAGGGGTACTAGTTAGGGGTAGCACTACACAGATAGCATTTGGTCGCTCCATTTGTCTCGTACAGGTGGTGAATGCTCCTTTGGCCGCCTCTAACTGGTACCCAACTCTCACCTGTGGCTCCTCGAAGTTGGGTTCTTCCCAGCGGCCACACCCCGGGCAACCGCCACGACCGGCGGGCTAAACCAGGTGAGGGTCTCCGGTGTTGTGTGTGCCTCCACACCCGGTATGCCTGACTCCCGAACTTCCCACCTCCCCCCTCTCAAAAAGTCCTACGGTGGGGGCGACAGCAACCCCGTAGGTGGCCCAGACTAACTCGGGTCGTTCTCCCACTAAAAAAAAAAAATCCGTGACCCATAGTGGAGTTCGGCAGCCGTCTGGGATGTCCGAGCAGCCCTATTTAGCGATAGCACTGCTTGCCTCCTCGCGGAGGAAGGGGCTAGAAAATGTGCCCTAAAAAAATGCTGGGTCTCACGTCTTCTGCAGCCGGCCGCGGCTCGCAGATCGCAAAACTACGCGGTCGTAAAAACTCAAACAAACAACAATACCCCCCGTCCCCATCCCCCTCGCCATACTCTCCAAACTGCTCAGGTGAGTCCACTCACACTAGCAGCCTGGAATGTTCGTTCCCTTTTAGACAATCCTAAGAGCAACCGGCCGGAACGGAGGACGGCGCTAGTCGCTCGGGAACTGTTGCGCTACAAGGTGGACATTGCTGCTCTCAGCGAGACCCGATTCTCTGAGCAGGGTCAGCTGGAGGAGGTGGGGGCCGGCTACACTTTCTTCTGGAGCGGCCGGCCAAAGGCAGAGCGACGCGACGCTGGTGTTGCCTTTGCCATTCGTAACGACATCGTGGGACGTCTGCCCTGTCTGCCGCAGGGTATCAATGATCGCCTGATGAGCCTCCGCCTGCCTCTTCGGGGAGACCAGTTCGCCACCATCATCAGCGCCTACGCTCCCCAATGACGAGCTCTGATGCGGCGAAGGACAAATTCTACGAGGACCTGCACGCCTTGCTGGCGACTGTGCCGAAAGAGGACAAGTTAATTGTCCTTGGTGATTTCAATGCCCGCGTCGGGACGGACCACGCTGCCTGGCAGGGAGTGCTGGGTCCCCACGGTCTCGGTAGCTGTAACGATAATGGCCTCCTTCTTCTGCGCACGTGTGCGGAACACCGTCTCCTGCTGACCAACACCTTCTTCCGCCTTCCGACGCGGGAGAAGGCCACGTGGATGCACCCTCGGTCGCGGCAATGGCATCTGCTGGACTATGTTCTCGTCCGGAGGCGAGATCGACAGGACGTGCTGCTTACCAAGGTGATCCGCGATGCCGATGGTTGGACAGATCACCGCCTTGTCATCTCCCAGATGAGGCTCCGACTGCAACCCCGACGAAGGCCCCAAGGTAAGAGGCCGCCATGTAAGTTAAATACTCTTTTATTTAATTTGCCTGCTCACTGTTTTTGATTTCAGCAACCAAATAACCGAGAAACTGGAGGACCTGCATGCTCCAGATGATAACGCTACCGTGGAGACACGATGGTGTCAACTGCGAAATGTCATCCAGTCCACCGCCCTCGATGTACTCGGACGCGCACACCGTCGACACCAGGACTGGTTTGACGACAGTGACGCCGACATCAGCAACTTACTCGCGGAGAAGAATAGACTACACAAAGCCTACATGGACCTTCGAACTGACGCCACCAAAGCAGCCTTCTTCAGATGCAGGCGCCTTGTACAACAACGGCTGCGGGAGATGCAGGATGCCTGGATGATCCGAAAGGCTGAGGAAATCCAGGGGTATGCGGACCGCAATGAAATGAAAAACTTTTTCAAAGCCATCAAAGCCATCTACGGCCCGTGTATCAAGGGGTCCGCACCGCTGCTCAGCTCTGACGGCACAACACTGCTGACAGAGAAATCGAAAATTCTGAAGCGCTGGGCCGAGCACTTCAGAAATGTCCTTAACTGTTCATCAGCCATCTCCGATGCTGCCATTGACCGGCTCCCTCAAGTGGACACAAACAATGACCTGGATCTGCCGCCTTCCCTACCAGAAACCATCCGGGCTGTGCAGCAGATTTCCAGCGGTAAAGCACCGGGATCTGACGCAATCGCACCGAAAGTATACAAGCACGGTGGGCCCCGGCTGATGGCAGAAATCACAACACTCTTCCAGGAGATGTGGCGCCAAGGACAAGTTCCTCAGGATTTCAAAGACGCGACCATCGTCCATCTCTACAAACGGAAGGGAACCGGCAACTCTGTGATAATCACAGAGGCATCTCGTTGCTCAACATCGCCGGGAAGATCTTCGCCCGTATCCTTCTCAATCGTCTAATGGTCACCTAGAGCAGGGCCTGCTTCCCGGAAAGCCAATGTGGCTTCCGCCGACACCATGGAACAACCGATATGATCTTTGCCGCCCGCCAGCTACAAGAGAAGTGTCAGGAGATGCGAACTCACCTATACACTACCTTCGTGGATCTAACGAAAGCCTTTGACACGGTGAATCGTGACGGACTGTGGAAAGTCATGCAGAAATTTGGCTGTCCTGAGCGGTTCACGCACATGGTGCGTCAGCTTCATGACGGGATGACGGCGCACGTCACTAACAACGGGACGGTATCCGAAGCATTCGCAGTGACCAACGGAGTGAAGCAGGGCTGCGTACTGGCCCCCACCCTCTTCAGTCTCATGTTCTCGGCTATGCTGATGGACGCCTACCGTGATGAGCAGCCTGGTATCCGCATCGCCTACAGAACTGACGGGCACCTTCTCAACAGTCGGCGTATGCAGGCTCCAACGTGCGTGTCTACGACTACAGTCCATGACTTGCTCTTCGCGGACGACTGCGCCCTTAACACCGTGACGGAGGAGGACATGCAAAGGAGCATGGACCTCTTCGCCGAAGGCTGCGCCGATTTTGGATTAACAATCAGTACAGCCAAAACGGTTGTCATGCACCAGCCGCCACCCAGCGCGGAATACAATGCTCCTCGAATCAATGTCAACGGAGCTCAACTCAAAACCGTGGAGACCTTCGCTTATCTAGGAAGCACGATTTCGCGCAACACGAGAATCGATGACGAGGTTGCTCAACGGATCTCCAAAGCTAGTCAGGCTTTCGGCCGGCTGCAGTCCTCCGTGTGGAATCGCCACGGTATTCACCTGAACACCAAACTTAAGATGTACAAGGCCGTCGTCTTGTCGACACTCCTTTACGGAGCGGAAACCTGGACCGTCTACTCGAACCAAGCCAGGAAGCTGAATCACTTCTATCTCAGCTGCCTCCGCAGAATACTGAAGCTGAGATGGCAAGACAGGATCCCGGACACGGAAGTCCTGGAGCGGACCGGAATCCTCAGCAACCGTGGCTGGGATGTCTGCCAATCTGACGCTTCCACCAGACCACGCCATCGGCTCAGTGTATGTGCTGTGTGTGTCGAGTGGCTGACCAGTGAACTGGGAGTCAGACGGCGATGGCTGCTCCATATCCCCTATGTAAGTGAATCCTGGTGTGTGCGTTATGGGGGCCAGGTCGTGCTGTGGCGCGCGAAGACGGGTACGCCGATCCGTCAGCCAATGCGCCCACTCCCACATCAGGCAACTGACCGGCTCGGACAGAGGTCTGATTGTGGGGGTGGGGGAGAGACTGAGGTCGAGAGCTCAGCGTATTTTCCTCACTATAAACAATCTGACGCGCTTGAAACTATCACGGTGCGCTAAAAGCCGTGGCTTGGAAGGTTGCCAACTGACGGGATAACTCGGACCGCGTGGTCAGCCCAATGTGTGTTTTGTGTGGAGTGGCTGATTGGCGGACTGAGAGTCAGGTTGCAATGGCTCCTTCGTAATGTGGCCTTTATGGCACTCCCACTCCGTGGGATCCGAGCCAGGTGTGGTGGCACGCCCAGGGGCGGCTTCGACCGCACCAGCCACCTGCGCCCTCTCCCATCTCCGGTCTTCTTGACTCTGTCTTGACACCGGACTCAGGTAGGGGAGGAAGAGAGAGTGCGGTAGCTGCAGCGCAAGGCTTCTATCACTTAAAACTAATTCACGCGCAAGTCACCGTTCCTGCACCACTTGGTGTGGAGCATACGGTGGACCTCGTCGAAATCGACGGTCGAACTGCCGGCTGACCAGTGGAGTCAGACGGCGATGGCTCCTTTTTACACCCGGTTTTTATAATCCTGGTGTGTCAGACGGCGATGGCTCCTTTTTACACCCGGTTTTTATAATCCTGGTGTGAGTTTCAAGGAGATCCGGTCGTGATGTGGCGCATACAGACGGATTATTCAGCTCATCAGCCAGCTCCAATGCTTCCATTGACCGGCTCCCTCAAGTGGACACGAACAATGACCTGAATCTGCCGCCTTCCCTACCAGAAACCATCCGGGCCGTGCAACAGATTTCCGGCGGTAAAGCTCCGGGATCCGACGCAATCCCACCGGAAGTCTACAAGCACTGTGGGCCCCGGCTGATGGCAGAAATCACAACACTCTTCCAGGATATGTGGCGCCAAGGACAAGTTCCTCAGGATTTCAAAGAAACGACCATCGTTCATCTCTACAAACGGAAGGGGAACCGGCAACTCTGTGATAATCACAGAGGCATCTCGTTGCTCAACATCGCGGGGAAGATCTTCGCCCGTATCCTTCTCAATCGTCTAAATGGTCACCTAGAGCAGGGCCTGCTTCCGGAAAGCCAATGTGGCTTCCGCCGACACCGCGGAACAACCGATATGATCTTTGCCGCCCGCCAGCTACAAGAGAAGTGTCAGGAGATGCGAACTCACCTATACACTACCTTCGTGGATCTAACGAAAGCCTTTGACACGGTGAATCGCGACGGACTGTGGACAGTCAGTCAGAAATTTGGTTGTCCTGAGCGGTTCACGCACATGGTGTGTCAGCTTCATGACGGGATGATGGCGCGCGTCACTGAAAACGGGACGGTATCTGAAGCATTCGCAGTGACCAACGGAGTGAAGCAGGGCTGCGTATTGGCTCCCTACCCTGTTCAGTCTCATGTTCTCGGCTATGCTGATAGACGCCTACCGTGATGAGAAGCCTAGGATCCGCATCGCCTACAGAACTGACGGGCACCTTCTCAACAGTTGACGTATGCAGGCTTCAACGTGCGTGTCTATGAGTACAGGCTATGACTTGACGGAGGAGGACATGCAAAGGAGCATGAACCACTTCACCGCAGGATGCGCATATTTTGGATAAACAATCAGTACAGCCAAAACGGTTGTCATGCACCAGCCACCACCCAGCGAGGAATACAATGCTCCCCGAATCAATGTCAACGGTGCTCAACTCAAAAACGTGGAAACCTTTGCTTATCTAGGAAGCACACTGTCACGCAACACGAGAATCGATGACGAGGTTGCTCAACGGATCTCCAAAGCCAGTCAGGCCTTCCGGCAGCTGCAGGCCTCCGTGTGGAATCGCCACGGTATTCACCTGAACACCAAACTGAAGATGTACAAGGCCGTCGTCTTGACGACACTCCTTTACAGTGCGGAGACCTGGACCGTCTACACGAACCAAGCCAGGAAGCTGAATCACTTCCATCTCAGCTGCCTCCGCAGAATACTGAAGCTGAGATGGCAAGACAGGATCCCGGACACGAAAGTCGTGGAGTGGACCGGAATCCTCAGCATCCACGCCATACATAGGCAAGTGCACCTGCGATAAAGCGGCCACCTGGTAAGAATGGACGACGAGCGACTATCCAAATGACTTTTCTACGGCGATGTCGCTACGGGTGCTCGCCGACAGGGAGGTCAAAAACGACGCTACAAGGACACTTTGAAGAAATCGCTGAAGCAACTGCAAATCAAACCGGTGACCTGGGAGGACCTCACCCAGGATAGACCGGCATGGAGAAGATCCGTGAAGACTGGTTCAGCAATCTATGAGGCCAACCGGATCGCCGCCGCCAAGGCCAAAAGAGTGGCACGAAAATCACCAGCGAGATGGACCAACACCGCCGATGCCCGCGCTGTCAACGCATCTTCCGCGCGTGAATCGGTCTGGTTGGACATCTTCGGACGCAATGCACCAACAATCTGACAATTCCATATTCTACGTCAAATTCTGCCATCCCTCCTTTAGGCTCCCCCACCCTCACTCCTGGCATTAATTCCATTACTTCCACAATCTCATTACTCATCGCCTGTTCCCCCCACCACCGGCTTCGCCTTCACTACCACCATCACCACCAGCAGCGATGGGGACTCTCTTCTAAGCTGTGCTCAATGCGACCGCACATTCACCTCACGCATCGGCCTGGCCAGCCACCTGTGAATCCATCGCACGTAGACGCGTGAACCAATGTCTGGAGCACCAACACACAGCAGAGATCGCCACCTCCACTGCCTTCACTGTCCCGCGCATTCACTCATCGCATGGGCCTATTCGGTCACATGTGCATCCATGACAGCGGACTTCACCGCAATGGCGACAACACCGATACACCATACACACCCTCCGCTCCTGCCATTCTTACCGCTACTGCCACCCCTACTACTATGAATGACATCCCCCCAGCCTCTACCAATTTCTCCTGCCCACACTGCGCCCGCAACATCAACTCACGCATCGTCCTGGTCGGTCACCTGCGAATCCATCGCACGGAGGCTGGTGAAACAGTGCCTGGGGCTCCAACATACAGTCGACGCGCCCGCCTTCACTGCCCTCACTGCTCCCGCACATTTACACACCACATGGGCCTATTAGGACACATGCGCCTCCACGACAGCCTTCAGTCAACCAACGGAGGCTTAGCCACATCAGTGCACATTACCTACTGCAATATAAAGACAAACCCCTCACCATCATCATGTACCTGAGAATATCACGGTCCCCTAGACACCGTGCCTTGGAAGGCTGCCAATCTGACGCTTACACCAGACCGCGCCGTCGGCCTAGTGTATGTGCTGTGTGTCAAGTGGCTGACCAGTGGACTGGGAGTCAGATGGCGATGGCTTCTACATATCCTCTAAGTAAGTAAATCCTGGTGTGTGCGTTATGGGGGCCAGGTCGTACTGTGGCGCGCGAATACGGGTGCGCCAACCCGTCAGCCATTGCGCCCACTTCCACGTCAGACACATGGCTGGTTCGGACGGTGGTCTGATTGTGGGGGTTGGGGAGAACGTGAGGTGGACAGCTCAGCGCATTTTCCTCACTATTAACAATCTGACGCGTCAACTGTGTGGTCTGCACCTTAACGGCATACGACCCATATTATTTACAAGTAACGACATCACCTTCTTTCAAACGCTGTCTGTGTGATAAAGACTGTGGTTTGGTAGGATACCGAAAAATCACTTAGCGTGGTTCTTTGAAGTTTAGTAGATAGGTGGAAATGGCTCCTCCCTCAGTGAACCCCTTGATGGATTGTGTGAAGTCTTGGCCACTCTTGTCGGATGAGCAGTGCATGGCACGCGCAGACGGGCAGTTTACTATGCTCGTTCGCTACATCCAACTCCCCATCGATTTTCTTTACTTCTTCATGACACTAGCCACAGAGAAGGAGGTCGGAGACAGTGCGCTTTGTATCTCCACCATGCGGTAGTAAACATGGTAAAACGAATCGATACCCACAGTCTAATTTTCGAACACTGCTGAACACAGCCCGTGGTGTTTAAAATGTTCCTTCATTGATATAAGTGTAGGCCCTTAACAGATGCAGGCTTTCTGAATGGCGAAAATAAAAGAACTTTTCTGCATTTCTTGCTGCTAGACATTAACATTTCAGGTGACGTCAGTCATTGCAATCGTGTTCGAGTACCCATTTTTAATTATGACTGGTTAAGAATATTGGTTGATAAATATAGCAATTAAATAAGCTTTATCACAATTTTGTCTGGCATACACGTATCCACACTTTCCTACACACATAACAGATCCGGTTACGGTGTGAAACCAGGTAATTCAACTCGTAAGCAGACATTTACACCCTAAAATATATCGATCGCCTAACCTCCTTTTATGCTAGATGGATAGATACTTTAAGAAAACACCGACCACATCCGTAGTCGTCTGCCTGTCGCTATCGCGCTGGTATGAGGTTGAACGCGTGCACATGGCGGACTGTGCGTGAATTTGGGCGATTTTGATTGGTTAACTTTGCGACCTTTGATCGCTTCCTCTCGGTGCAGAGCACAGCTTTTGAACCACGGACAGTCTGCGTAGGCGGCAATAGAGAAAATCGATCGGTGTCAGAAGATCCTACCGCGTGGTCTTAGATGCAACATGAAAGAGTCTATCGAATCACGCATAGTTGACAGTGTGTTCGAATCCCACCGAGGCCGCCAGGTTGTCCAAATGTGGGTCAAACGAGTTTCTTATCCGTAATCAAACCAACTATCACCTTTTAATTTTGATGAAAGCAGTGGCTATCCTCCAGCTGCCTAAGTTGATCGAACGTTTGGTTCTGATTCTAGGAGTTTACCAATGAAATCCTCTTCAGACGCATGTATGCCATTACGCACGCGGAGCAGTCTTCCGGTTCCTCCAGCATAGTTGCTTTCTGCGCTACTACATCTGACCCGATAAATGACTTCGGCTATTCCTTGCCGTACCAGTGGGTTCGCTGATCGCATGACTGAAATTTGCGTTTCCAATGTCAGGACTTAACCTGTGGTAGAAATCGATAAATTGAGGACATCATTTGCATTATTATAATTTCAGCTGTGAAATTGCTATTTCGTTTACAAAATGAAATTTAGAGACACTGTAAAGCATACTGATTATGTCCCTATTTTATGTAGCTGCCTATGTAAAAGAAGAGTTAAATCACATGAATTCAATTTTTTCCTCCACCCACATGTGAATGTTTTAAATGTTTAGTACATGATCTAACTCAGGCAAAGTGTGACCAAAATTAAATTTAGTAATTAAGCGTATATTTTTGTCTTGTTATTTCAGTATATATAGATGGATTCGAGGCCCAAAAACGTTTAAATAAAGAGAACACTACAGGTTCAATCTTATACATCAAAAGGGAAAACAGGCAGAATTTGAGTGAAATCGGTGAATGGTAAGTATCCAAGAAACCGTACATTATATTTTAAAATTATACAATATCATAGAATAAAATTGTTGTTTTTTGGTATTTTTGCTATAAATAAAAATAAATGTTAGCGAAAGATAGGTTCAAATAAAATCCTTTTTAAAACCGGAAGTTCGAGATCTTAAATTAATGGAAATCAGTTGACTGCAAGGTTGACTAATTTGGATTGTTTTTCATACAAAAATGAAAAGAATTCAGCTTTCATAATCTTTATTTTTGGAAACTCCTGACTTTTTGCCATGACGTGGATAAAATGAACTTGTTTTACCATTATTTGTTTTACTTCACCGAGTATTGGGATGAAAACGAAATACGTGCTAACTGCTGGAGATGGAAACCTAGAGAAACTTATGTTTAGGTCACATACTTACGTGTGCCATAAACTGTCAACCCGCAACATTAATTGCCGCTCCAGCGTGATAAAGAACTCTTCACACATTATCTGCCACTGGCATTTTCTGCGTTTTTAAAGAAAACCCAGGGAGTGCATAAAAGGCAACCGAGCCAATTTGAGCGCTGCTTTACGGGTAACATATTTACGTTTGTCGTATCTCGTAAACATAAAGATAACAATGGTCTGTCTTGGGCGGCATTCCAAGCGCACTGAGCATTTGCCAATAGCGGCAT
>WEDG01008144.1:0-79880 GCA_017591395.1 Schistocephalus solidus
GGAATCGAGCACAGCTCAACAATCTCAATTCTCAATCTCAGGTCTGCTGGAAGAATTAGTATTGCAACAACTATAAGAGGAGGTTATGTGAACTTACAGACCAAAAATGTGGGTCCGATACGTAGATGATGCATTTTTTATCATAAAGGCCTCCAAAGTGGAGCAGTTGCATCAGAGCCTGAGTAGTGTTTCCCCAGCGATTCAGTTTACTCATGAAGAGGCAACATGAGGTATCCTTCATTTCCTCAACGTGAGTATCCAAATACTCAGTGATCGTGGCCTCGCAAAGAGCATCCACCAAAAAGGCTCCAATGCCTATATCATACTTAGCTATGAAAGCACCCATCCTGCGGCCCATAAAAGAAGCTGCGTTCGAACCCTTTTTCGCCGGGTCTGTCGTTACGATTTACTTTATGTTGAAATAGCCAACTCTGTCCATATGGTGTGCAAACTGGGTGTACAAAGTATTTGTGGGTTTGTGCGTTATCCGTATCTGGTGTTTTTTTAGCTGTCATTCGAATAGCTCAGACACATTCTTTCAATATGGGGGGTCCACAGCTCATTGTTTTTGGCTTTGGAAATACCTTTTTCTTTTTTCTCGAATTGTTGTCGCAGCCTGCATCGATGATCAAAGTCGGGAGTGTATCCATTCTGCTAAAATAGCTTGAAAGGGTATTTTATCTCTGATCGATATATTCCGTCATCGGAACAGTGAGTTTTAGCTCGACTGTGCAAGTTGCTAACAGAGATGCGTTTGTGGGACAGGGGTGGTTACTCCCAAAATGTAAGATGACCTCGGCGTAAACAGGGGTTTTTTGATGCTAAAAAATTACTGCATATGTAATGTAGCAACAAGCTCGGGTTAATTGTGGGAAGAGCTGTAGCTTCTAATTTCTGCATTACAGCTACTGCCAAAAATCCTGATATTGGTGAGCCCATAGGGACTCGTTGTTGTTGGTAGTATTTCTCGGCAAATGAAATGTTTGTTTCTCGGCAAGGATCGAGGACTTCGAGTATGAAGTCCGCAGGTATACCTTTAAAAAACGTCTGTAGGAGTTCTGCAGTGCAGGTCTTCGCTAAGTCTAGATGAACAGACGTGAATAAAGAGATTACGACGAATGACACTATTACTTCACCATTCGAAATTTTGAAGCCTTTTATCTTATCTAGGAATTGTAACGAGTCCTGAATAGAGATTTCAGAATTCTTTGTAAGTGGATGAAGTCGATAAAATATATATGGCAAAGACGTTATACCGTACTTCCGGCAAAGGTACTAGCTATATGAGAAGGAAAGGCGATCTCGGGAACCATAATGGTGTTGTTCAGATTTTTCAAAAGCGGATAGTCTTCAACCGTCGGAGGTCATTATCGTGCCGCATCTCAATATTTTTAAGGGTGACATTCGTGTTAGCACAGCGTTAATTATACGGATTTATCTTAACCGTTTATGTATAAGCCGAGCTATATTTTGTGAACAGTATTATTCAATCGAGGCCTGGATTCTCTCAAATGGTCATGTAAGCTCCGCTGAACTTATAAGGGTTAAAAACACCTCCGAAACCAAAATACTTTGTCTAAAACGTATTGGGTGAATGCGGCGTCCAACCCGATTATCTAAAAATACACAAATTAAATCTACCAAACAGTCCTCGCCTACTGTCTGAAATCTGATCTTGTTCTCTCGGCTTCACTCGCAAGCCGCACATGGTCCACACATGTCTGGCTCATCAATACAATTTGATGGGGCCTACACGCAGTCGAACGTCTCTGAGTTTTCTATGGTACCTACCGTCCTGACTCGAGATACGCACTGGCCTACTTAGCAGGATGTTGACCCTTAAAAGCCAATTACGTTCGTAGTATGCGTTTGGCCTGTGTTGTTCGTCGACGCGTAGCCCAATTAAGAAACTGAACCAGTTAACCAGAATATCATACACTTAATTCTTCAAGGCATTTTAGCTTCTGTACGTAATTTCTGAAAGATGGACATGGCAGCTACAACGACTGTGCATATTTACAATGCTTAGTTATCAATAATTTAGTAAGTGCGGTCGACACAGATGACTGGAGTTACTTGCAGCCAGGAGACAATCACTCATCGTATGGGAGTTGGTTTTGGATCATGTGCCGTGCCAATTGTTATTGCGACATAACTAAAGGACGTTTAAATGACTGAAAGTGCATCTACGGGGAGGAATTTAGAATTGGAAGAGCCTTATGTCGTATTCCATATAGGTTACCGTGTCCACCAAGTGCTGCGTGCGATTCGCATTGCCTAAATTTCTCCACCAAATATATTTTCACTAGTAGTAGAGACAGATAAAAAAGCTGACAAACACAAGGAGACTGGAATGGCCATTTTCTGGCTCATTAGCCCTCATTAGTTAGTCATACCCAACTATGTAATGCCCCACCCGAGGCTTGAACCTGTGATCCGTTGCTCAGAACCTGGAGTTTGTTATGACTGGCTGTTGACGACTAATGAGCCGGAAATGGTCATTCCAGTCTCCCTTGTCTTTGTCGGCTTTGTTCCTTTGCCTCTACCACTACTACTACTACTACTACAACAACTACTACTATTATTATTATTACTACTACAACTACTACTACTTCTACTACTACTAATGGTCGCTGCGCTACTGCTGGCGGGGCTCGAGAATGAGGCCCAGGGCAGAGCGGGGCGAATGAGTTCCGTTAAAGATCGGTGAGCGTTCGCCAACGAATATATTTTCACTGCTCTTACAGACCTCATCGCTGAACACTTCAAACGGGACTTCATCAGATTTGGCCTTGAACTGTGAGCTGTACCGAACCGAAATTATATACTGCGGGCTGTAAATGTTAACGCAACGTTAAGCACCAGATTTGGGAATTTTAAAATGCGATTTTTTTACAGTTTGTGAACTTCAACAACATCTGAATTCTTGAGTGGTCGTTGAAAGTCCAGATGTCTGCTGTTACGAAATTAAAAGACTTGGACTTCATGACACGGAACCACAAATACTTTTTGAAATTCAAGCACTGTGTCCTCCAGATATTATTTACTTCCTGGAAATGGGTCACAATATGAAAGGACTAAATAATACTACTCGACTCCGCTCCGTCAGTCTACTATTTTATAGGTTTATATTTCTTGTCCATGGTAATGTATGCCAATTTTAGGTCCAAGGTACAAACTGAAGTGAACATATGACTTAAGAAATGAAGTGGGATGATGAAAAAGACGAAATTATCACCGTGTTCGGACCCAGGTTTTAAGACAGAAGGTCGCCTTTCCTCTGTACGGGTAGTCATGAACTTCTGGAGTTACCGACCACCCGAGAATGGTGAACTGTTTTAACTCTGTCCCGACCAGCTGTTTTCTGCTCCTGGTAAGCCACTGGACGGACCCCCAGAAGCTTTAAGGGTTACTCACGTCATGTCCCATCAGTAGGATAAGTTCAGGTCTAATTCTGTTCTCTACCTGCCATCACTTCCTTCCTGTCTCTTGCAGCGCGCACCTGGAAGACTTAACACCCTAGCAAGAGCACCAGATGGCAAATCATCTACATTTTAATTCTGGCATTTTTGTAAGGATAGTTAAAAGTAAATAGGTAAAAATGTACAGGCCTAAATAGTAGAAGTCCTCTGAGAGCCGAATGGCTAGAAAAAAATGATTGATATTTCACAAAAATCCTGTGGCTTCTGCCTCCACTTTCATCTTCTTCTTATTCAAATAAATCTCATCGGAAAGTTTACTGTCAGGTTGCTGCCCCATAATAACGCCTTCGAAGGCGTTAGGAGACCGGATGGAGCCTGAAATGGGTCCGCGTGTAAGATCAAGCGGGGAGTCCTGCAAGAGGTCATAGCGTGCAGAACTTCTGATGTCGGCCACGTACTCCGGTAGAGGGCTTACCACATTAAGACTGTTGGATTTGAGGCTGTCCGACTTGTTTGCGAGCTGGAGGTAGCTTGTTGAGAAAAGGGGGTTTGTCGTTCTTGTGGTTAGTCTGCGCACTCTCTGATATCTGCAGCACAGTACCGCAAAACAGACTGTGAACAGAAGTAAGCATCCAGCTGTCACACCTTTATGCGAAAGAAAAAAATCTCTTGAGAGAGGCAACAAGTTTCGAGCATGAGGAGCGGTCTAATCTGCATCCATATTACGTGACCGAGTAAAACAAAAGTAGGAAATTTAGGAAGCCTTGGGTCCCAATCCTTCACTATTCGTACAACTTTTAATCTGTCAGCAGATTAAAGGTATGTGTACGAATAAACGACTGTATAACACTGATGTGCCCCGAAACGGGCGGCATGTTAGATGCGCTAGACCAAAACGGGGGCCAAATCAGGGTGCGGAAGGCGTTATTATCCGACACGCGTAGGTGCAGGTTCATGCCGCGACTCGCCACTTTTGATATTTATGGCTCTCCCACTCCGTGGGATCTGTTTCAAGGGTGGCGGCATGGTTAGGAGCGTATCCAGCCGCGCCAGCCACCCTCGCTCGACCCCACCTCCGGTCTTCTTGACCCTGTCTTGACACCGGGAACAGATGGTAATAGAAAATAGAATGCAGTAGATGCTGTGCAAGTATACTATCACTTAAAACTAATTTTCGAGGAAATCACCGTCCCTAAACCACCCTTCTGTGGAGTATACGGTGGACACTGTCGGATTACGACGGTCAAATTGCCGTCTAACATTGGTGGTCGCACAGTCGCCCAGAAACTGGTCGCGGCGCGTGCCATGGTCAGCGGTCGTTCATTCAACGCAAGAAATAGACAGTAATGATAAAACTAAAGTTGCGTCCGAAACATTGGAAAATTGATCAGTTATTCAAAAAGTTGATTGGTTTACTAAAGGATTATCAGTCTGACAGAGCAAGCAAGCTCTGTTAGCCTCCCTTTAGATTTATCACTCAACATGCCGCAAGCCCTCGGGGTGCAATTCCACAGTCTCATGTTATTTAGGATTTGCTATTGGTTGTTTTATCGGTGGGCTTGGACTCATACCATGTATGCGATCATAGAATGCGCGTAGGCTGATATACTGGGTGCCGCGCTTTTCTTTATGAACGCGTGCCCGGGCGCCATCCCCTGATCTATAACGTCGTGCATGCGCGCACTGTCGGTTTGAAATAATCCATCCATGTTGCCGTATCCTAATAATGTTTATCTATTTTTTATTTTTGGCGGGCTCTATAAAACACTGAACGCTCAACTCTTTGCAGCCGAACAATCGGGCTACCTGTTTACCGTGACGTGAATGAGATTTTGCCCCAAACGGAGTAATTTGTGGGAAACAGATATTGTTCATGTAGGCCACTGTTACCGTCCTTCGCGGAAAGCTTGTATTTAGATGTAGATGCGTTTTCTTATGATGCGTACACGAAGATTTCACCGGATCTGTATTCGTTGCATCAGGATAAAAACCACCTCTCTGAGAGAGGTCATATTGCACTGACGACTGCGAATGCTGCAACCTCATGTGAAGTACTGCGATGGAAAGTCTTACAGTTTAAAACACCGCATGTTCGGTCAAACAGTCTTCTGAACATGGTAAAGTGGGTTCCGTCCAACCTGCCTTCAGATGAATGAATAGTGCTCAATAAGGCGACCGCCGCACAAATTACTCCTGTGGGTGGGGGTGAGTACGTCCATTTATAACCTGTTTACTAAGTTTTTAGTCAGTTCAGTGGCAGCCCTTGTATACGAGATGCTGACCTAATTGTTGATCTAGCCAGTGACGATCTGTCCACTAACAGGCAAACCAGAAGAACGTTTTGGCTACTTCCCTGTAGGATTATGTAGACCTTTGTGAGGTCCTTGTGGTGGCAATATATTTTGACTAACGTAAGCCGCTTGACTTGCAATTGGTGTGCAAGTCATTTGTTGGTGACTTATTGAGCATTCAGCATGTTGATCTGCGTGTTGGATGTCGTAATTGTGCTTGACCGCCTTAATATGAAATGCGTCAGGAAGGGCTCTATATTAAACAGGGCTGTAGTGACCCTACTTCGGGCACCTGTCGAGAGCTGGGCCTCTTTTCGCGCGTACTTGCGCACGCCTACCAATGGCAGTCTGGCTCTCGGCCAATCACAGCTATCCAACAGAACCAATCAATTTCAAGGTCGATTGAGACATGCTCTCGTGAAAGGCGCTGTGATGCATTCCTTACCGTCACTCAGGCGACGGCTCTTGCGGCGCCGGACGTGTGCCCTAGGCTGGCTGTCAACTTCTTCCAATCTGTTCTTCAATCTTTCTGTACCGGATATAATGTGGTGGATGAGCGCTCACCGGTCGGTTCGGGGACTCACTCGTCCCGTTGTGCCTTGGGGCTCACTCTGGAGCCCCTGTCGCAACCTGTTCTTCAATCTTTCTGTGCATAACGTATTATCAACTAGCGTCCAACTTCTCTGCCTATTCGATACCGGGTCTGAAGGTAGTAGTAGTTATTTTTTGTGCCGCGAAAAAGCCTGGGGTTCAATTCCCATTTCACACAGACCCGGGCTGGCTGACACCTTCAATTAAGTAAAGAATCGCCATTTCAGTCTCTGCTGTTTTTCGGTACTACTTCCCTGAAATGAAAAGTGTTGATGCAAACTGCGGTTGCGAACGATGCCAGGTACGGAAGGGTTACGGGGAGGGTAGGGGTGTGTATTTCCCTGAACTATCTTTCCACAAGGTGTCTTTTGAAGGTACTAAACTAAGCATCCATCGTAAATACGATTTTTAGATTTCATTAAGTTAAGAAATCTACGTTTTATCTTCAACCATGCCCTTATTACCCCGATTCCCCTATTGCTGATGGTCCCACGCCATAACTCCTTAGCTGTACAGATATTCGTATCCGTCCAGGTTACCTATAAGACTGGAGCGAATGAAGAGTTTTTACGCGTTAAGACGATTTAAATATGCAAATGGTCAGTTTGTTCCAACTTGATTCGCTTCATTTGAAATACCCAGGCATTATGAAACGGCATACAGCTCAGTTGGCTCGAGCGTTAACTGTACTAAAGCCTTCCCATTGCGGGCGTGGGTTCAAATCCCACCGAGGCCACTGAGTTTTTAACCAGTGGTTGAAACAAATTATTGAAATCTGCCAAAATCCTCTATTAATTAATTTTGCCTGGTAGTCATCTGTTGGATTCTAGATTGGTTGCCTAGGAAATCCTGCTTGGGCAGTCAGCTTACTGTACCAGAATACGTGGATTCCATAAGTTGCAGTAGGCTGGGCGGGTAACTTGACCCAGGTTTGATTAAACTCACGGCTCCCGGTGGGGCCTCTTCGCTCAGTTGGCGAGGGCGTTGGCTGTTCTAAAGCCTTCCCCTTGCTGGCATGGGTTCGAATCCCACCGAGGCCGCCAAATTTTTCGCAGGTGGTTCAAACGAAGCATACATGTTTGTTGACTTCAACGTTTAGGGAAAGTTCATTTAGCACATCTGCTTCGGCCGTGAACAGCGAAAACTGCAGATCGGGGTCCATAAAGTCATACCTATCTTATACATGTGAGAAACTGTTAAGGATCAGAACACGAACTAATTACATGTAAGCTACATCACGAGAGTTTAAGACACAAGCGCTCCCATGCACCACAGATGTTAATCACATTTACCGATATTTTCCGGATTAACAGCCCCTGTTGACAAAGCCCAAGTGCATGAGGCGAATAACGATTTCCGCATTTTCATCCAGAGAGCCGTTGTAATTGGACTACAAGTTCGTTACTTTGATGTGGAAGAGAATACAATGTTCTACCCCGGTAAGAAACGGAACTTGGATCCCTTCTCCACCCCACCTCGGTAATAGATGTGCCCTTGCACTGAATATTACCGAACCATAACCCTGACCCAACCTTAAAACTAACCCTGTTCAAACTAGAAATGTGCACAAGCTCCCTAAAATATGGGAGGGGGGATCTTAGTCGGTTTTTTTGCCTCTTATCCTTGAGATAAAACAAACGTTTCGTGGACTACAGTCGGCAACAAATTTGTAAGGTGTGGGGCAGAGTAATCTGTTTTTATTGCAGGGCATAACTCATGTAAATTTCACATACAGATCACTAGAAGGCCCTCGGGGATTACTTATTCCGTCGACAAATGCAAAGTTGATGGGAGGACATGAATTCAAGAACTCTACCTATCAAATTGTTTGATGCAAGCATGGACAAAAATATATAAAAGTTAAAGTACCGATGAAAACGCAAAGGTACATCAGAGAACCCAAGTGTGCATATGTCCAGAACCGGCATAGATTAAGGTGGACGTGTCAAGGGGCCAGAACCGGACCATATGTGGGTTGTTAGTGGTGACACCTGCCTCACAGTTCTGTTCCGGTGCTCTATGAAGGTGGGTAATAAAATGACGAAACCGAGGGGAGAAAGACGGAACAAACATGTCTGACTAAGGGAAGACTGCAACCCCAAGAAGCGGGAAGCCACGAATCAGCTAAAGAACAAGCAGTTGTAGAATATGCATCCCTAATGCTGTCAAGAGTGTTTCAACATTTCTCTGTGAAGGCTGCAATAGTAAGAGCAGTCGCACACTGACGTCCACAGATCCACTCTTTCCGCGGTATGGACCTAAACCGTTGCACTTCAACTTGGAGATTCGCATCTAAGGTCTATCCCAATTGTCGCGTGATTATGACAAGCAATCGACCACTGAGTAGTATTACCGGTAGTGTTGGGGGACACTGGAATGACCATTTTGGATTAGGGACGGTTATCAGTGAGTGACGCCTCTGCCTTAGGTACTAGCAACCAAATAAGTTCTTGTCGCTACGCCCCAGTTTGGGTGGACTCTTGAGTTAAGAAGCAAAAGACGTACTCCATTCCCACTTTAGGTCGCGGAAAGCTACTCGCATATGACCTCGCATATTCCCGAAGGTAGTCAACAGAGAGTAAGTTCAGTAGCTCGGGTGGCCAGAATGCGCAAGGACCTGGTGTCAGGACACGGCTTTTCCAAATCTTTATTGTTAGCACTTCTTGGTAATCTGTATTGGTCAGTAGACTTACTTATTTGGAGACCAACAACGGCCCATCATAAACGTTCACATGCATTACCTATGCAGGTGTAGAAGAGTGGTCTTTGAATGCAGACCTGTTGGTCGTTCTCCGCGGCCTTCACCTTCAAATCCTCAAGCCAGAGCGGGTCATGTGGAGGCTGTGTACCCGCAGGGATTGGGTGCTTAATGTCCCTCACAACCGACGAACTCGCATCACTACGTCGGCAGACAACCACAGAAACGGACAGCGAGCAACTCCTCCTTCCATCCGTTTCGGCATACTGCAGCTGATTAAAAAATAACACACTTTAACCAGGCCTAAATGCGCAGGAATAAAAGTTAACTAAATAAATAGGTCAGCCTTTAAAGTACCGGAATACTAGTATTTGAAGCCTTAGATGCCGACCAAGTAGTGCTCTCCCCTGGCAACAGCAACCACATTATTGAAAGTGTTTCCGAGGTTTGACACAGCAGGATTAAACTTAAGTTGTCGGAGCTTGCAATTACTGCGGTATAAAATTGTTCAGTAAGATTACGGCTCCAGAATTAGTAGCTCCAGAGAGATAAACGGATACAGGATTGCGTTTGGAACCCTTTGGAACGTTTGCTTGTTGAGGAGGCACAGTGTATTGCTCGAGAGGGCTCTGCAACTTCTCCCTGTCAAATAATAACACACCTTCGTCAACAATATTCATGTTTTACCCCGTATTCTCATTTAGACGACGGGTGATTAACTCTCCTCTCTCTATCTCTCTCCGCATGGGTCCATATCCTTACCCGACAGTTCAATCTTCGTTTTCGAAGACGTCCACAGCGTGCCCTTCAGCAAGAGGGCGCAGAGACTTGCGCGTGAGTAAGATTGTAGGGATAAGAAACTTGCGCAAAATCTAACGCATTGTCTCCTTTCCCACCTGGGCCCGGTGTCACAACCAAGTCAAGAAGACCGGAGATGGGAGAGGGAAAAGGTGGCTGACACGGTGAGAGCCTGCATGTTAGTGTGCCATCACATCTGGCTCGGAGATCACTAAATGGGAGTGCCATAGAGGCCACATAAGAAGGAGACGTTGCAGTCTACCAATCGACCACTCCACACAAGCCCATACTGGGCTGACTGTCAGGGCTGAGTTATTCCGTCAGTTGACATTATATCTCCATGACCAACCGAGTAACTCTCTTCAAATGCAAAATTTTGGCCCGTTTTCGTGCCCAACTTAAGCTTTAGACATATGAACTAGTTGCGTAGTCGCGTCGACGTAGAGATTAGTCCAAGCCTACATTCCTATGAGTGAACTTACCGATAAGTGGCTTTTTTCTTTGCGTACCCAACTGTTAAAGAAGTTGTTGAGAGAGGACCCTGACGAGGATCTTAGGAAGATCCAGAGCCTGTTTCGTGAGAACGGGTGTCTTGACCGATTTATTGAAAGGAATATGCTTGAGATAACAGGAAAACCGTCTGTGATTATAGCGGAAAAGAAAACTCTATTTATCAAATTTCCCTCTCAAGGAGATGCGGCGAGTGAACTCTTAAGCAGACGCTTTGACTTCGCTGTTTCACGGACCTTCAGAGCAGCTAGATTTTGCGCATTATTATAGACCAATCCCATTGTGAAGATAGGTTGCCAACTCAGAGCACCTATAGGTGCATTTATTCCTTCACTTGCTGCCGCGAAGTAGGTTAATTTGATTGCAAGAGACGGTGCCTGTTCAAAAGAATATGGGAACATCTCCTGGCATGGCCGAGAAGAGACGAAATCAGAATCATAAGCAGTGTTATTCTTAAACATTGTATGCATCCAGACGAAGCCTTTAATGCGATTCAAAAAGTCCCACCCTAAACTACTGGGGCAGCTTCTGTTAGCAACTACAGAAACTGTCACAATCAGGTTACGCTGGTCGGTTTTGAGCGCACATGAGAGCCTCGTGCAGGCCGGCCTTTTCCATGGCTAAAGGTCAGTCAACTTACTAATTGCGTGAAATTATCGGTGCTCTCCTCTCTCCCCCTGATGCGGCCGATTTTTAAAACTCACCCAATCTACAAGGATCAAATCACCTAACGAGATGGATATTGACTGCCTCTCATTGTCTCCCCTACTCCCCGCATCCCACTTCGATGTAAAGATTAACAGTAATATGTTCATCTTCCCATTAAAAATGTTTTAATTGACCCGCTGACGCATAAGTGCATTGGCCTGATGAGGACTTAGCGAAAACAAGCGTCTGCTCAACAAACGGTCCTTATTATCTATTTCAGATGATCGTGCCACTTAATGCCACATAAAGAAGGCACACATGCAGCCTGGCTAGAAATCCTGAGAATGACCAAGTTATCCCGTAAGCTGACAAACTTCCGAGTTGTGACGGATAGCTAGCTGTACTAGATTCAAGCGAGACAGAATGTGCACAGTGAGGAATGTGCTGCTTTGCCGTGTGAAAAATTTCCAGCCTCTTCTTCAAGCTCTATTCCAACTCCTCAAGCACAGAGTACCCTCTGAGTCCAGTTGACTAGAAATGACTTTGATCCCAGTGATTGAAAAAGCTACGTGGTCTGTCCGGCCATACTACACACGATCTTGTCTCATATATGGAAGCAAGGAGACAATTTGGCTGCCAGAAAATTCAAATTATCAGTGAGATAAGCCCGTGACACACAGAGGTTGGCGTTTCTGACAACGGGTCTGTCTTTAGAAAGAGAAGATGCAATCGCTGGAACAAGAAGTTTACTGGCCTGATGTTTATGATTCCCACGTGAACTCAAGTGCGATGGACCGGTGATGTTCACGAACAAGAAGGTCCGTGGACAAAATGAACCGGTATGGAGGTGTAGAAGAAAGGATTTCCAGGCTGTTCGGTAAGTAAGCAAGGAGAACCAATTCTTCCATCAGTGTAATTTGAACGGAGGACTCCACTGTAATTTGAAGCCCTGTTGAATTTTATAGCTTGTTTATCTTTGGAGGACCAGAATGCCACTGGAAGTAGTGTCAAAGCTTACTGATGGTAGATCACCAAATACTCTGGTTGACCGGTTCAATTACTACCAGGAAGTCTGCTCCGAAATGCTATCTATCACTACGGGAGGAAATCTGAATGGGACAGTGGAAAACCCAATACAAATTGATACAGCCAAAGTTAAAGGGCATCATAAATGCAATCGTAGTCGTCTTTGAGGTGGAGCTGCACTTGCCGAAGAAACTGATGGGGATGCAGTAGATAATTATCGGAACTACGGTTCACGGATTGATGGACCATTGGGTGTTTGGATTGTGTCAGAGGACATACACAAGTAAGATACAACTATATTGAGTCCCGTCATTGAACGCGAACTAGAAGCAGGTTCAACAATACCTTCTGACGAATGGCCAGCTTATCGGGGACTTAGTCAGACTCAGTACGATCACAATGCAGATGCGCATACCCAGCAAAGCAAGAGGGCTTGCTTAGATGGCAAGATTGTGATTTGAAGAATAATTGCTAAATTCAATAACATTTACTTTAGGGGCACTTTAATGAGCACTGCTGGCGTGTTTTGAAAGGAGATCCAGACCAGTTCGTAGCAATCCTACGCGATTTTAAGGAAACATTTGTTGCTTAGAGGACGCATTTTAAATCAGCCTCTGACATTTTTCTAGTAACTATTGGGCTAGGAATCACGCTATAGTAGAACACCGATGGTAAGAATTACGCTATAGGGGAAGATGTACAACATCTGCCCGCCGACAACTGCAAACTAAATGTCACCAACTCGGGCTTTTCGGCTTTTGAGGCGAAAACCATGCAACAAATATCAGAGAGAGCAAATAGGCATCGTGTATAAGAATACACTAGCTAAAGAATACCAGTATTTTACAGTAAGCGTCAGTGACCATGGTCTCATCGGCGTTAAAAGGTTGTGTAAAGGGAACAAAATTTCCAGAGGTAACTCAGTATGCTTCGAAATTACAGCCCGGATCTTGAGAGGCAGGTCTACCTATGACAGATTCAAATACTCCGTATGGAACGGCAGGGCCTACCCGGCACCCCAACCTTAAAAGGCATAAGCCGACGTACCGGTCATACTTCTCAGTCATGTCAACTCCAAGCGTCTTCGGAAGATCCCAAGATAAAATTGCACGAACAGAGGCTAGTTATTCCGCACTAAAATCTACTGGTATGCTAAGCACTTTTGAAACTAAGAAGTAGATGCAACTACCGTAAACGGAACACTTCGTGATGATACTGCAGCCGTTCTACCAACGTTGTGATAGCGGCCGAACCCCGCTTGCTAGTTGATGACTTGGGCGCGGGGGACTCAGCCTTTTGGCTCAACGACATTATGACGCCGATCGATAGTTCAGTCTGCACGGTTTGGTCGCAGACGGAAACGAATCAAACACAGGCATGTACACACACTTTGCGCTGAGAGAACCCCACGGCTGGCTCAGGGTGTGATGGAACTATGCCTGTCACAGACCTCTGCACCGCTTTCATGCTTCTGGTGATAATAAGAACCGTCTTCCTAACATTGTCTCCTCGTCTCCAAATCTGGGAAAGCTCGTTGTCAGTTATCGCATCTCAAAAATACCCGTCCCGTGGATGCATAAGGTAATGTTTTAATATGAAGGTAACACAGGTTCCACCCCAAAACGAAGCCGAAACAAAAGGCACAAGGGCGTTACGTGAAATTTATTGGGGATGTTGAGTACAGACTGTTCTCCAGCATCCGTTCGGAGTGTTTGTTCGAGGTTGTTTCATCTAGCGCTTTGATGCAAAAACTTAAGCACAAGACAGCCGTAGCAAGCTAGATTATTAACTAGTGGTTCCTGGTTGCCATGCGACAGTGCCGCTGCGCCGAGGTGCCAGACTAAGTTGCCTTTATCTATCTGATCACTCTTCTGTAACGTACTGTTTGTTTTACTGAACATAAATTACTCCAATCTAGCTGTCACGTATATCATGCGCTGGATGCTCAGGTCATTTGACATTCTATTATTTATTGCATAAATTCTGTCTTTTCTTCATATCAGTGGTCTGGGGCTGGTGATAGCGTCCTTCGCGTCCACAGCACCACCACCGGGTTTTGTGGTATTGTATAAGGCAGTTGGCTTGTTTGGCCGTTCTGTGCTCTTTGGTAGCATTGCCACTGGTTGACCGCAACTACACATTCACCAGACCTGAAAGTCTACGTAGTTCGCAGCTAACCTTCACCGAAGACCGTTCCACTATCTGCGCCGGGTAGCCAGCAACCAGGTTCATGGGAACCCGCCTTCCCGGGTCTTACTAGATGTCTTCGAAACAATCAGAAGGCCTGGAAAATTATGGTGGCAAACAGTGGGCCAGTGATTTTCGAGGTCAACCCAAAACAGGAAACATGGGCACCCAGTAAGCACTCAGGACTGGTATACCATGGAATGGAGCCACCGCCATTCAAGACGGTCCTGTAAGTCCTAGCTGTAGATGTCCTGGTATAGCTTGTTTGACAGATTAACTTTCTGCATAATAATGCCAGCAGGATATACCTGAGCCATCACCAACGAAATTCCTCGCTACCCCACCTGCCCGTAATACAACTTCAAGTTGAGCGTTCTATGTCACCCTGATTGAGGTCTTCCGTGTTCACATTCGCATGCTAATTCGTTAATGAATCCATATATTATAGTTCCTGACGTTTTTACCTGCTACAGCTGTCCAGTAGCATTGAAGGCTAGAATGGTGCTAAAGGAGAACTCAGAATACACCGGAGTGGACGCAGGGATAACTGCCTCCGCACCCCCAGTAATACAGGCGATCTTGCGCAAAGTTCCAGGTGTACTTATTCCCGTGTCCTAAATGACCAGAACTCTCATGAACCTAACCCTAATGCCAATAACAGCAATAAAGGAATTTTGCGCTAGGTCATCTGTATTATGTATGGTACTTATAACCGTGCTCTTACATACACACCAACCACAAAGGCAGTCTAGGCATCAGTCAAACCGCAAAGGGAAGCTGAGTAAGACTGCCATATCCGATTACGCCTGGCGAACTGTCATGCATTGTTTTGCCGAGTGGGAGTTACGAAGAGGACGGCTCTGTTGCGTCAGGCTTCATATCAAATATGTTTTCAACTGAACTCTAACTTATGTCGGTTAAGGGAGCAAAAAGTATGTGTTGTGCGCTAGAGATGTGCTTGAACAGCCTCTTCTGCCATTTTCTATCCAGCTGGTTCGAAATAATTCGGTGTTAATGGTTGGTTTTACTTTGCTGGAAAGAATAACTTTGCAGAAAAACGAAAGTTTACTCAATCCGGGGTTTTTCCACACTAGAGCCGGCATTCAAAAAGGCTTCTTAAACGACAGTCAACCTAAAAGAGAACATACTGATAGCTCGTGATCTGATCAAACCAATTATCTTGTGGCTGAATGTCATTCCCCTTCGAGTTGTCTCATAAAACTGTCTAAGCGTAGAATCACTATCTACTGTTGGTAATTAAGTTGGCCAGACGCGGGGATAGAAACCCCTCAAAACGCGGTTGACCTTGCGCTAATTTACAGGGCCATTAGGGCTCGTGTTAAGTTGAGAGTTAAGGAGGGTTCGGGTCAGGAGTAAGGTTAGGATTAGGGTTGAGTCTAGGTTGAGGGTTAATGCTAGGGTTAGGGTTTGCATACAAGAATAAGTAACCTCCCGGAAATTTAGCGGAAGGTCTAATATATTATTGTGGGTGCTCTATCCCCGAATCTAACCGCAAAGTTTTATGAATTAATTAAATTACAAGTCACCTTGAATGACACTCACAAATAGTATCCCTACATTTCAATATTGAAAGCCAAAGCGAATTATCCAGTCGATAAGCCTTCTAATTATCCCTTCGAGACTCCATCGAAAGCATGGATTTATCTCTAGCGTGCACCTCTTAGTATCTATGAAGCATAATGGAACAGTGGTAGTCTAACTGGCTCCGAATTCGTTCTGTTGCAACAGGGCCTTAAGTTTGAACTCGTGAAACGTTCAAAAAAACTGAAAACACCAGAGTTGATGTCTGAACGCACCTTCTCGCATTCAAGTATAATATGAAATTTTTGAAACAAGCATAATTGTGTGCATCCCCAAACAAAAACGAAAACCTGATACCATAAATTAACGACTTAAAATTAAGTCAATACACCGTTTTAATGGTCACAAAATTCCAGCTTTCGTGCAAAAATATTAACTGCCGGTAGATCCTACAATTTATGCTTAGTCAATCAAATTAGGTGAGCACATTTCGAGAGTTTTATAACTTTCAAGAGCTGTATGTCTATCTTACTCAATAAATATATAGGGAGAGCCGTCTTTTTAAAATATAACAAATCGCAGTTTTCATAGCATCCAGTATTTTTTCAAATTGAACAGCCATTTTTCTATCTCCGTATGAAAATTGAAAGTCTGCTTTAGCGTAGGAAGACGGGAACTTTTTATACAATATTTAGAGTTCGTTTCTTGTCTGTATTCATTGAAAATTACCTCCAAGTAACAACAGTTCACGCGTTTTTTTGAGGAAAATGTCGTACTCCAAGACCAGAGGTGATGCATTTTCCTTTTTCTTCGGATCATACTGTTTGGAGGATAGTTTTCCAAGCGTATTTTATCTCTTTCTCTCTCTCTCTCTCTCTCTCTCTCTCTCTCTCTCTCTCTCTCTCTCTCTCTCTCTCTCTTTCTCAATCTATCTCTCTATCTATCTCTCTCGCTCTGTGGAAACTTCAAATAGCAGGAAACTCCAGACTGGAACAAATAAAAACTAAATAACAGTAATTTCTTGTGACCTAGCATAGAACCATTATCTGCACGTACTGTTTTCTTCTTACAGAGGGAAAAGAGAGGAACTCACAGGCTCATGTAACTTGTTCTTGAGGGCAATACACATTCGCTCACCAGTTGCCTCATTTGGGAAATCAGTGGTTGTCTCCAGAGTATCCTCCAAGTAGAAAGTGATGAGGAAACCCTCGGGATTCGGCATGCTTGTCGCGATGTCCTGTCTGAGTGGCTTATAGAAGTAGCGCAGTTCGTGTGTCCTGGGTAGGCTGGCACTCTCGGCTTCGCAAATTTGCTGGGCAGCCCTTTTTCCTGTGGCAGCTGTTTCAGTTTCCAACGAAAAATGCCAAGTAAAGTTCAAGGTTTCACCAGCAGCACCAAGCCTTATTTGTCTGGATGATGTGACATTCTGAGCAAGGCTGGGTGTGGTTAATAGACGGATGATGATGAGTAGGAGGAGGAGGAGGAAAGTAGGGCACGTGAGATGGGAGAAGACATCTGTTTGGCGTGGCATATTATCTTTTCCAGTTACTCTCTAATTCTGTCAGTATAGGTACCTCCTCCTTCGCCGTTTGCCCGCTAATAACCTGCACTGCCGGCACCTCATTTGATAAAAGATACGCTTCAGGTGAACATAGAACTTAATTAGCATAACCATATTCGGCGGTGGCACAAGTACGTGTGTGTATGCGTGCTCTCAACGAGCTCTGTGGTGCGAAATCACAGTGCAGTCACAAATGGTAATGAGAAGCAGATTGGCCAACGGACTTAGAATATGTAATTTTTGATCTACCAGACACTAAAGCGTGGATAAACTTTGAACATATTGGTGTTGTCATAAGATACGAAAATTCAACCGTCAATGTCGCCGGGGTCCGCCGTGTGTCACGGCATGGTGAAACTAGGACGGTGAATTGCGCGTAGAACACTTTCGCTGTATCCCTGCACTCCTCCTCCTCCTCCTCCTCCTCCTCCTCCTCCTCCTCCTCCTCCTCCTCCTCCTCCTCCTCCTCCTCCTCCTCATCCTCTCACGCCTGGACCCGGTGTCGTGACCAAGTCAAGATGACGGGAGGCGGAAGAAGGCTGGCGTTGCCGGAACCTCCCCTAAGCGTGCCGACACAACTGGCCTGGATCCCACGGAGTGGGAGGGCCATAGAAACTACATTAAGAAGGCACAATTGTAGCCTGACTGTCAGTTCACCAGTTGGCCACTCAGCACAGACACGCACTGGGCTGACTGCGAGGTCCGTGTGCAATCTTCAGTTGGCAACCTTCCAAGCCATGCTGTTTAGCGCACCATCATAGTTCCAAGCGTGTCAGATTGTCTTTGATGAGGGAAATGCGCTGAGACATCAACCTCACACTCTAATTCTCATTCCCCGACTCCAGCCAGTGTAGAAGCCGGTCAATGTTCTGTCGAAGGGAATGGGCGCAAGATACGCTACCGTATTAGTGCCCATCCAGTATATTGCACAGGAAACGTCTTTTAAGATGCATGGTTTACGTGTGTGACGAGTTCCGCAGCCTACCCTACTGCGGGCAACAGTTAGTAAAGTTGGCGTTGCAAAGTTGTGCAGTTCTGCATATAGGCTTCCTCAGATGCGCACTTTGACTCGAAGCTGGAATGGTGTTTCACACGTGCATAGGCGCCAGATGTTGCAGAGCGCGTACTAACAGACCTGCCTTTTTCACGTATCATGCCACAATAGCCGATAGACTGATTAAGAGTAGTTCTGACGTCATGGTATCTAAGTATTAACAAGCAGTTGGCAAAAATCGAAAAGCCCAAACCGAAAAGATAATTAATGGTGCTTTAAAACATTATATGGGTGAGTGCACAAAAGTTTGACCGGCTGACTTTGTACACCTTGGTCGTGCAGTGCCGGATGGGTGGTGTGCATGGAGTTAAGGCCCAGCTTGTGTGGCATACTCTCCAACTGACTTATGGACACGGATCCAGAGCCCATACACACCCTCACCGTCTGCGGTCATGCACCCTAGATCCATCGTGGGCTGTTTTAGTAGCCCGAAAGTGGATGATGTCAGGGAAGCAGACTTCATTTGGGATCTGTGTTCTGTGCCCAATGTACTGTTGGGTAATGTCGAAAAGAGTAAGCTAAGGCAACCGGCACAGTGCAGTGCTCGCAGAATGGGAAAGAACTCTCAAATCAACGACTATTCTTCCCCTATGTCATCTACAGTTTGGTTGATTTCACCTTGTCTCGAGTTCACAGTCAGTGCAGGAAGAGAGGTCAAGGTCGATTCTGCGCATCCTATCCTCGTTATACTCCAACTTATGCCAAGTTTGCGCTCAGCTATAGTCGTCCGGATTTTTTATCCTCATCGGTACGGGTGCCAATGAGATGCGTCATGGGGCCTACGCTACGGATGACTTCCTCCCTATACTCAGAGTAACGTGTGAGTCATTGCTCCAAAATTTGTGGCCATCTTCGACCGGTGGAGGCAAAATACAGAGACCGTTGAGTGCAGGAGGCAGACTACACGCAACAATTACCCCTATTGCATGCAACTGTTTCCATATGCAGCAAGCGGTCTATATTCTATTCGGACTGTTAGGCCTACCATTTCTTTAACAGGAGTACTTAACTGAAGTTACGGTTTTCCGAGTCCCAGCTTACGGTTTCACTTATGCCTCAGCTCTGATGATGCCTTCGTAAATCGGGCATAATCAAAGTACGCATTCGGTACGATTCATATGACTTATTTACAGGTATAATTGGATCTTGAGCTAGTTTACACTTCAGAAGGGTGAACAAAGCCATCATTCACTACTGCACTAATAATCACCTATTTGTCTGCAACAGCTCATTTTGTGATCACTCCCAACTAATTTTGGCAATGAATAAACTACTCAAGCTTCTTTAAGCGCCTCAGTCGTCGCCGTCCGGTAGGCAGTCAGGTCATCCTAAGCAGACGTGTTAAGAGCCACGCACTGGACAAGCCACCCTGGCGTGAGACACACACGATTACCGCTCGAATGAAAGGCACTACCGCCCCCCACCAAGCAATCACAATCCTTCACACACGAGTCGAGCAACCAGTCGGCGTATCCATTTGCACATCCTTGCTCAGTCGCACGCACTTCCCCCTCTAAAGTGCACGCGTCCGCGCAGGCTACTTCAGTCTAGAGGAGCCAATACCCGAGGCTCCTGTGGTGAATACAGTCCGCTAACAGACATCTTCTGTTTCTGCCTTGACCCTAGCTGTGACAGTAAGGAGTGCACCCCCTGTGCACTCGTTTCTCATGACTTGGATCACGGATGAAAGCTCCCAATGCAGCACCAGTGTACCACGTAGATCATTCCTGTTCTACTTTTGAACAAGAGGTCATTTCAAGCTGACGACAACGCGTGCATTCCATTTTAGACTCAAGATAAAGAGGTGATGCAACTGCCAGACTGTCCCCTAAAACAGACCACGCAGCAGATGCGCCGAACCATTGCGGGACCAGATCAGAGCATGGCAGGCGTGATTAGGAATGCGCACCCATAATAAATGCAAAATCTGGGGGGGGGGCACGCCTACGGTCTTCGTGACTCTAGCCCAGGTGGGTGAAGGGAAGAGAGTACGGTAGATGCCATGCAAGGCAATATTACCATAAATTAATTCATGCACGTTAGCAAGAATAAGTTCGTGGTTCTCTTAAGGTTCAAACAGCGAATAGGAAAGTCACTCCCATAAGCATGAGTAGATCTCTCACACAGGTGGGGAAAGGAAGTCACCCACATATTTGACTCAGCATTCTACCGACAAATGACACCGCCAGTAGACACCACTCTTAACGAAGATGAGTCTTTTGTCGCCGGCGTTCGTATACTGATTTCAACGCCAATCCACACTGAGTATGGGCGTCAAAGAAAGTAACCTGCATCTGCAGACAAAAGCGCACAGTACTTGAAAATGGGACGCTCTTGCTAGAAACTATCCTGAGAACACTGCTGAAACGTGTGATTTTAGACAATTACACAACTAATCAATAAAACTGCGTCCAACATAAGCTCCTTAATTATTTCTTTATGAATATGCAGCTGGTTCCGTCTGCCGTTTAAAATCAACATTGGGTTTTCCTGCGAGCCACTTAAACCAGAGCGGTCTCTGTTCATCTTACATGCGACCTTACTGGAGGAGATGGAAAGCCAACCTTACAATGCAGACGCTAACTTCACAAGAGAAACAGGCTTTAGTAAGTAACAGAAAAACTGCGGACTTTACTCTAGCTCTTAAACTTGGGAAATAATTTTTGAGATAGCCATGTCACGTAAATCAGTGATCTGCTGTCTGGCAAACAGCCAAACTTCTGTAAAGTGATTTTAATTTGGACAGTCGTCAACTGACGATATAACTCAGACCTCGCAGTCAACCTTACGTGTCTGGAGTGACTGACTGAAGGACTGAGAGACAGGCCAACTTATTAATTCTTAATACGGAGTCCATGGCATTCTGACGCAACGTGCGATTTGAAACGCTCATTGCCTTGGTGTGAAAACCTGATACCTTGTGCGGGGGACAGGTCGTGCGTAGCACGCGCATATGAGCTGCAAAGCTCTATCGGCCACTAGCGCCCATTTCCAGCATCAGATGATTGACCGGCTCGGACAGCGGAATGCGTCTAAAGGAGGGAAGAGAACTCGACTCGAGAGACTCCGAACCCATGGCGTTTCAGCCCATCTCCTCGCTATAAACAATCAGGCACGCTTTTAAACAATCACTGTTGTGCCACTGTTGTTGGCTTGAAAAGTTGCCAACTGACGCGATTCTACTCAGAATTCACAGTGATTGTGTAGTTGGAGGGACCGAGAGCCAGACTGCGATGGCCCTTCATAAATGTGGTTTCTATGACGCTGTAGTGACCCAACGCTATGTCCATGCTGTAGGCCGAACCTCTCGCGTCTCCATGCCAGTGCGCACCAGTGGCTGTCTGGTCCTTTACAATCCTGGCTGTCCACACCGGCCAATCATCTTCAAGGCTGACTCACACCTAACCATGCTGGATGCCCTGTGACGACCGCACGATCTCACACACACTTGGGGACGTCGCAGACGCGGAGGCTGGACGTGCCCTCGTCTGGCAGCCAACCACCTTAAACCCCGCCTGCGATAGTTCTGTACAGAATAAACTATCCTCCCAATTGGCGTCTCTCTTATCATCTCCTTCCACGGAACCGGGCCAGGGCCTCCCCTATCAACTTAGCCTGCTGCGATAACTCCCTCACACATGTGAGATCCGAGCCACCCAGCAAATTTGTGTGAAATGTTAGTTTGTTGCGTTTTTGGGGCCAGATTGTGTGTGTGTGTGCGGCATGTGAAAACGAGCTCTTTAGCTCTGCCCGCCGCTGCATGGCATCAAACAACTGACAGATTCAGGTAGCGGACTGGTATCTGGGAGAGGGAAGTCATAATTAGATCGACTGCCTCCCAGCATATTCCTCACAATAAACAGTCCGACACGCATTTAAACTAGTCCGGTGCGCGAGAATCCGCGGCTGGGGAGACGGTCA
Source organism: Schistocephalus solidus (assembly GCA_017591395.1). Lineage (NCBI taxonomy): Eukaryota > Metazoa > Platyhelminthes > Cestoda > Diphyllobothriidea > Diphyllobothriidae > Schistocephalus > Schistocephalus solidus. Next base: position 22,250 of record WEDG01008144.1, read on the forward strand.
GTCGGCGGGTCAACTCTTTCCCCCTCAGGACGGAGAGTCAGGCTGCGATAACCCCTTCTGAATGTGGTACCTATGGCACTGCCACTCAGTTAGGATTCAAGCTTCTTGTTTTTGCGAAAACCTGGTTCATTGCACACACAAGTTTATGCGCCAATATGATACTGGCGGTGGTAATTTAGGCAGGATAGCCTATAAGTTCCATAATGATCAACTACAAACGCGCACTACCCACGCTGTGCTCTTCTGGAAAGAACGGTGTTATCCCACGCTGTCGAAATTGCGTTTAGTATTAGAGCCGTGTTCAACAGTATTACAGTGAATAAGTGCAGTTCAGCGTAAACGAAATTGTCGACTGGGGTAGACTGCACAGAAAATCAGCGGATAAAATTTTCTTCACCTAAAGGGACGATAGAAGTTGCTGCACAAACCTCTGGGATTACCATAGGCATATCCCAGTAGGAACATCATAAAACAGTTCTCTTTAACAAGATCATGATTGGGAGGCCGTTCGACGAAAATTCTCATCGCCGTCCAAAAGATTCAAACTGGTTAGGATCCTCCTGAGATACACCCACAGATCAGCACTTTAATGCTTTTCACCGAAATGAAACGTTTCATCGGACGCATTAATATGCAACTTACCCCTGTTTGAGGTGTTTCGATTTTTTAAAAAAGCTCCCTTCTTTTAAGCATACTCGAAATGTTAAGAGGCAAAACGGAGTGAACACACATAACGCATGCCTCTTTGGTTTCATGGTTTACGGACGGTACTTTAGCCCGTTGGTCTTCGAAACCGCGTTCTTTCGCTGAAGGCTCCCATCAGGGAAGAACATTTTTAATTAAAACAGCATATATTCTGTTGATGGTTTGATAGGTGTGTTCAGTATTTTTAGTGTTGTGTGGTGTTGCAGTCTAGCAAAGATAAGTACGAAAAAACTGAACGCTTTGGAATGTGCACTAGGTGTACAGAACCACTGACTTGTTTGAAGTTCTTAAAAAATTTAAACACCAAAACACCGCTAGGCCCTGCCTGTGAGTTTACGTATAGAATGCTTCCAGATACGATAGAAAGTAAAAAAGGGTTCTTCTAACATAAGAATGAAGTGCCAACGAGAGTGCAGATGAAAATCCTTTTAAGTCTGGCCACACAAGTGACACACGTCGTGGCGCCGAATTCAGAGGACAACTCAACAGGTGGCGTGAAAAAGGACCCCTCATTTTCTACGCGACATACATTCCGTCTTGCTGCCCAAATTTCATGAATTTCTGGATGCTGGACTATAACCCTTCACTACGAAATTCCTAACAAGTCTATATGGGGGGGGGGGGGGAGAAGGGGTATGTCGCTTGGGTTTGGATCCACCACTACAGAAGTCATTTTTTGTCCAGAGCGCACGTTGAGGAACCAAACATATTTTGACAGTATGCTCCGCATACGTAAAAAAAGAATCACTCTACGACACATGTAGCCCCATCAAATAAGCTCGATGCATCATCAGTCAGTGTTAAAAAGAGTAGGACAGTTGATTGTTTCTTGGCAAACAAGATGCCGGAAAGTACCACAGCAGGGAGGGCGAGGGCGTTGTACGGGCGAGGGCAGTCAATGACAGAAGCCACAGAAGAAAGACACACACTCTGAAAGACACACGAAAACCGAAAGAAAAACAGGATGCATAGGCTGCGGGCAAAGAGTGCCACCGGCGTGTTATGATTGGCCATTCAGCCTACTTCCTCTCCAGAAATTTGCTCATAAGAACTTCAGCTGCCTCACCGGGGGAAATTTCACAGTTAATCACCATGTTCTCCAGGCGGGGCAGATCATTGCGAACGACTGGGTGATTTTTAAAACTCTCCATAACGCCCTCATTGAGGTAGCCCCACATCCAGGTCTGAAAGGTTTGATCGGAGAAAGAAGGGGTGGAGGGGTCGGAGAAAGGTAAACTTTATTATAAATGAAGTCTGCATTTCGCATAGAGCGAAAACGAGGTGCAAATACACCCTCATATTGTGGAATCAAACTTAGAAGAGTACACTATAATTGGTGGTAAAGAGTCAGTAAAGAAAAACAACTTAGCTCGTGTAAGATGGTGCCACGCAGCAACCACAGATTGTCAGTTAGTGTACATTAGCACACCGAGACGGTAGTTATACGCGTCTAGAGTACGACTACTTACCGTCTAGGTTTATGACAAGATATAGTTATGACGCGCAAATAGTCTGCGAAGTCAGGGTAAATATCATCGACCCACACAACCTACTCAAATAAAAAGTAAAGTCATTCCTAAATCTGTTGGAGTTCTGCTGTTAACACATGTACAATAAAACAAGCCAAAATAAATTGGACAGACTAGGAAGACGGCTTCAGGCTTTCGTTTCGCAAAATAGCTGGCACTATAAGCTAGGTTAGATGGAATGCAAACACGAAGACAAGTTAGTAGCCTAGTAGCGATTCTGCGCAGTAAGCTAAAGTGACTGACCTACCGAATTACTACAGGTGTCAGTTGAGATAGAAAAAATGCAGTACTGTGTCATCGTAGGATCGGCTGAAGAGATGAGGACGCCAAACAAAGGTTGCGAACCCGTTCGCACACACACATCACTTAGTGACGAAGAGCGCAGACAAAAACTTCCAGGATGACACGCACACGTTCGAAAGAAAGAAACGACACGCCTCGCACCCCGACGACGCGCAAAGTATCAGCGAGACACTACATGGAATGAACAACAAAGCCTAATGGACTGGTCATCGAACGCAGCATCACTTACTTGGTCGATCTACCCCAGGGCGCCAAGTCCCACATCATACGTCTAAAAAGACTGATCCGACTAGGAAAAGGAAAAATGCTGCTGTTGCTGCGACAGGCGTCCATCTGCACTGTGGGGGGTAGAGGGCTCGGTCGAGGCTTCTAGGGATAGCCCATTGCCAATAGAGAGCGCCATAATCTCGTGAAGTAATCGCCTGGCCACTTATGAGCCCTCCTGAGAATCTGAAATGCACCGTTATTTTGCAGAGCTCATCTCCGCTGACGGATTCAAAGCCCTCTGCGGGATTGAAGAAGGTACTTTAGAGACCAGTAATCAATTCTTCAAATTATCCCTACAGTTAGTGCAAAGCAGATAACTAGTCAACGATTCCACGGGGCTCCCCGGGATTTACATTGTGATTCTGGATAAAATCTCAGTCGCGGGTAAAAAATCGGTTAAATGAGAAGAATTGGGCGATTTTTTTACAAGCCATACCGAGAAGGGAAATACCTTGGTGGGTACCTCGCAGTTGGCGGTCTCCCTTTCGCTTGTAAATGTTTACAATGGTGGCATACCTGAAGTACTGAGAGAGTTAGTGTACTTCCATATTTCTTTGATAGTCGAGGTCAACTTGTTCAAAGATGAGGCTGCTGTACTTATAGATTATGCCTGGAATCCAGCCAGCGCCCTGATTAATCTGCATAAGGAGTGTGAGCGATCGCCGTAGACTTATCAAACCTACTAAACGCGCTATCTGACTATATATACCGAGTCAGTCTACCGAAAAGAGGGCCAAAAAACTTAACGGGGGACAGGAAAGTTGCACATTTAGTGCACGGTAAAGCTGAACCACGTGCCACTGCCTCGAACAAGAGGAAACATGGACATAAAATACACCTAACTCAGCATTCAGCCCGGCCACAACGAAGTGTTTACTGCACGGCCTCACGCTTCTCTAAATGAAAAGAAGAAGGCCATATGGAGTGATTTATTTATCCAGTAAAACGCGAAGGCAATTTTGGCGACTGACCACGCCATACCCAGCCAGAGGGGAGAATATGGTCACTTTAAGAGGCGGCGAAGTGTTACGCAGGACTGGAGTTGTAAGCAGGGAGAGCACACGCCCTCAACCCTGTGGAGAGGACAGTTGACATGACTGCCCGCCCGCCCGCCCACCCGCCCGCGCGACAGTTCATGCGTGAACTGGATTGGCTAGGCCAACTGGGCCACGGCAATAACGCGATGAGCGGCGCGCCGGCCAGGGCTCTATCGATCTGGGCCAAGGGTGAATGGGGTTGAAGGCAAGGTCGGAGTAGGTACAAACGCAAAAAAAACTTAGGACGCGCCTTCGAGGTTCTGCTGCTGGTTCGATGTATGCGCAGACCGACAAAAACGCAAAGCTGCATCCACTATGGCTATTGTGTATGTCCGTATGGGCGGGTAGGGCTGAGTCAGATAGTGTGGCAATGAGCGGAAAAGCAACTGCAAATAGGACGGCAACTCACCTTGAGCTGTCTTCGCCTGGCCAGTTGCAAATCTCCGGATTCAACAGCTATTTTGTGAAATTCCTTAGCTTTGTTCCAAAAATCCTCGATGCCCATTCCTGTACGGCTTGAGAGCATCATAACCTGTGAGATGGTAAAGTAAAAATCGCGTTGAGAAAAAACTTGGAAAATAAGCTTGCGACTTTGAAAGTCTGTGATAGTGTTAATACAAAGAAATATGTTCGCCTAGTGAGCGCAGTTCTAACTTTCAACACCAGTCGGGTGACTGACGAGATGGGTGCTAAAAACTATTAGTCTGCCAAACTTTATTTGTTAGGGCTGTGTCCATTCAACGGCAGTTGCGGTTTGCAAGTTGCAAGTGGTCATAAGATAAACTCGGATAAAAAAGTAAGTCAGCAGGAAATTACTGACAGAGCTAAAGGCAACGGGCTTACAATATGCATTAAAAACCGTAAACGTATGTAAAAGACAGCCTTCCAGAGAAAAAAAGACAAAAAACGGAATAGGAAACGAAGAGTACAATAAACCTTTGGGATCCAGTTCTTCCTTCTAGGGGTGATATAGTGGAGACCATTGGAGTACTCCATAGCTATGCGTCTCGCAGCGGGCAACAGGTCCCCATCAGCCTTATTTATCACAATGAGGTCTGCCACCTCGACTATGCCACGCTTCATACCTGCATACAGAAAGGACATGGTAAATATTCAGACGCTCCAAAGGTAGAAACGTCGTTTCGGAACCGAGGACGAGTGGCGCTGAAAGCCCCACGAACCAATCGAAGAGGTTATGGCAAAAAAAGCATTTTAAAACGTAGTAGCAAAGAATTCAATAGAGAAAGCGAAAGGAGGATCACGAGGGGGTCATCAACGGATCCTGAGATTTCAAAACAATCACCAGATGACGCACAAGTAGCCCTGTTCGGAAGCACGCTTTCAAAGCCCATCAACTAGAAGCTGTCGTAAACAAAAGGATCACAGCTGTCGAGGATGAAAGGAATGGCGCTCGTTATGTCGCAGTTATTCTTCAAGGCTGCAGGTCAGACCACAGGTGCCTAAAAGTCAACATAGACTATGCCAAGGGATGATAAGCCACCGTAATCAGCTGCCAATCCCCAAACGGCTGATCCTAAATCTTAATCTGCGGGGACAGCGGAAGTGGTGCTGGTTGACAAAAACGTGAGGTCAGGAGCTGATTGAGGCCTGGCCCTCTGAATGAATAGGCACACGGGCCTGACCTCCTGCCTAATACGCGAGGAACTCGCGGTTCAAAGCGGTGCAACCCAGCTCCTGAGGAGAGAAATCACAAAAGTCTCTCAGTTGCTACTGTCCTGTCAGTACCGTCAGCCACGTCCACGCACATTTCTGCATATCACAGTGGCATGCCCGCCTGCTCTCTGGAGTGTGGGGGGGGGGGGGCGAAACCAACTATGTCCGTTGGGAAATACGGTTGGCTTGCTTCACTGTTACAGAGGCAGAATAATCATCTGATTGCGCCGTGCGAAACAAGGCTTTATCTACGACAAACCGAAAAGGAACCTGAAAATACAGTTCATCGGTAGCAACGAATAAGCGAAGCATTTAAATGCAAGGTGACAATCAGATAGGTCACCTCACGTAGGTGGCCTCACGTGTGAAATACTTATGGCATTTCGGTAGGCTTAATTTAACCCTCATCTCTTTCGCTCATTTACGCTCAAGCCTCCTCGGTTGGTATCATTAGGGCTGACGGGCTAGGGTTAAGGAGCGAGGTTGGGGTTCAGCGCTTGTGGAATTCAGGTTAGGATTTATACATAGGGTTAGAATTAGCAGTTATACTAGTAACGTAGTCACTTGCAATTTTAACATCAGCCACGGACACCACGGAGGCGGATTTAAGGATATATTCTTCATACTTTCTCCTTCAATGAGATTGATCATTGCGGGCCAGACTTCATTTTGCCTGGAATATCTAACCAATACCTTCGGTTTTGATTTTTTCCAACAGTGTACAGCTTCCAATTTCCATTATTTCAACTTGCGCGCCAGTGTTTTAAATTTTATTGGCATATTTCAACAAGCAAATGATGCAATAGTAATGCTCAAATTTTGCTTTCGGAAAACAGCCATCTGTCAGTTTCGTTTACCCCGCCCGTAAAACTCGATTAACCACGATTGTCATATTACAAGAGTCCTTGCCTATGTCGTTTTCTGAATGGAGCCACATATCCGATCGTCACAAAATAAAAAAAATATGAGCTTGCACAGTAGGCCAGCGTAATTAAACAAATAAACAGACCTTGCAACTCGTCACCACCAGCCGGAGGAATAACGAGGACAAATATATCGACCATGTCAGCAACTTTGAATTCCGCCTGTCCGACACCTAGTAGAAAAATAAAAAGGGCTGCTGAAAAACAGGGAGAAGGTGAACAACACATCAAGGCTTCCAGCCTTAGACGTACGGCTGGTTGATGACGACGGATAACTTAGAAATGACCAATATAATCTTCAAGCCATCTCAAATACTGACCGTAAACCGCTATGCGACTGCTAGAGGGTTCTAGACCCTTGGCTGATAGAAGCGAACAGAGGAGCTCCAGGAAGAAGTTCAGAAGAAGAAGAGGCGATCCCGGGAACATAGTTTTTATTGGCCTGATGTTTCGGATTGTCTGTCGAACCCATCATCAGAGACAGTAGCAGAAAGAGTGATAGATGGACAAGATGAGCAATATTTATAGTACATAGTGACCACGCGATCACATGCGTACTGCAATAAGCAGCTATCGCGATTACCGCTGAGGGTCGTAATTGATGCGATGCTAGCTTGGCCGTCCGCGTCCGAGTCGTTAAGCGCCGTGATTTCCTCATCCATGTTGGATGTGGGCTGTATGACCAACAGGAGCTGGCCGCATTGCTTCTCACAATCAGGTAATATAAAGGGATAAGATGGTACTGTACTATCTGCATATATCACTAGTCGCTATGCGACTGCCTGCGAGGGCTCTTGATTGAGCTGCAAAGCACAACGGGGTGAGCATGTTCCGCAACTAGATCGGTGAACGACACACTACCATAATTCATAGTCTCGATCCCAACCGAGAAGAATACGGACCCGTGGCTCAATGGTAGAGTGTTACACTTTATGACCAAAGGGCGCGGGTTCGAATCTCAGATGATCCACACCTGAGATGGGGTATGGCTGGCTCATGATGGTTAATAAGCCAGAAATGGTCATTCTGGTCTCGCTTGCCTTTGTCGGTTCCACCTTATCTGCATATATCACTAGTCGCTATGCGACTGCCTGCGAGGCGCAACGGGATGAGCATATTCCCTAACCAGATCAATGAGCACCATCCTACCACATTGGTAAACGCCACCTCAATGCGCCTGGAAGTTAATTTTGTTGCTGGAAGGTATCAAGATCCCACGAAGGCCAGTGAGTTTTTTGGGCAGATTAGCATTATCGGCTAAGAATTTTGGGCCCTGCATAAGCTTTGTAGCAAATCTGGTACGCATGTCTCCCCCCGCGCCTTTAGGTGGGGCACGTGCACTTTTCCTACTAGCAATACCTGCAAAAAGGCCAATACAGAATGACCCTTGATTGCGGAAGCCCTAAAGTCCACCTTCCGGTGGCTAATAATATCCTTTCCTCACTGCATTACTGCCCGCCCACTCGTGACAGTACTCTTCTCCATCGTAGGCCCAGTAACCGTGAGAAGCTGGTGCGTCGGCTTTAAGCAAGGGCCAAAAAGGAGCATCGCGTGGGAAGGATGCTAGCGTCATGCCACTGTAGCAGAAACGCCGTCCGTCCCTATGAATGAACATTTCATGGTCTTAAAAATCTCATAATTAGAACCTTTTTAAAACCAAAAGATACCCTTTCTTCATTTATAAAATCTGAAGACGATGCCATTTGCTACCAAACGAGCATAATAAATGCGTTGTTGATTCGAAAAAAATTGTCTAAGTTGGGTTATAAGATTGATGATAATGCAGCCAAACCTCAAAATATTTAAGTTAATTCAGGATGTCGGCTTTTGAACGAGCCTAGCTATGACCGCCTGCAAAAAAACATAGTCTGTAAACAATGGCTACTTCAGTGGTACACATTTTTCTCGTTGATGTTCAATGCCCTTTTCAATTTAAATATATTTTATAGAAAACGTGTACAAAAATATTCTTCTTGTACTCATTTGATATCAACGCACGTCCTATGCAAATTTTATCCATGAAGAAGGGATATCTTTCGGTTTTTAAGAGCGCTCCAAAGTACCGCATAATGTGGAATCCTGCGAGCTGCTGTAGTTTAATTATTGGTTGTCTAATTACATCCTATAGATATTCAGTCCATGGACAATCATGCATTTGACCACTCTATAAGGAAGAGTTCATATAGTTCTCAATAAATTTTGCGTACATGTGAATCAAGTTAAATACTTTATACGCAACATTAATAAATGGACATAGACGAGGCATTATGAATAAAAATTTCACGATCTTAAAAATCCCAAACTTAGCAACTTTTTTAAAACCGCGTGATACAGTTTCCTAAAGGATAACATTTAAAAAGGACATGCGTTGTTATCGAAAGAGTACAAAAAGTATTTTGTGCACGCTTTCCATTAAATATATTTAAATTTAGAAGGACCTCGAAAATCAATGAGAAAAGCGCATACCAATAAGGTAACCATTGTATACAGAGAAGGGTTTTTGCAAGCGGTGAGAAGGAAACTCGTTGAAAAGCTGGCATCTTGACGTGACTGAAGTATCCTGGGATAAGGCTGAACGATAATCAATTTTACAACCCCAGTTAAGATACCCGTTCTTCAAGTATAACATTTTAGGAGGACGCAATTTGCTACAAAACGAGTTTAAGAAATAATATCTTTGTACATGTTTCCTATAAAATATATTCGAATTTATAAGGACAGTCAAAATCAGTGAGAAGAAATGTATACTACATAGGTAGCCATTTTTTGCAGATTATAATTTTTGGAGGTGGTCAGAAAGAAGCTCGTGATTGAAATATCTTGGAATTAGGCTGCAAGATAATCAGTACAGTAACCCTAAATAAGTAATTTTTGAAACGAAAACCCATTTCAGCATCTCGGTCGGCATTTAATGAGATAGGAGAAAGCATCGATCGAGGGTTGTCTCCAGAGCAGAGATGAGAGCCCTGGGGTCCGCAATAACGATGAATTCACGACTTTTGATAATGCAAAAAAATACCGAATGGCCGGGTAGACAGCAAGCAGGTACCAACTAAAGACAATAGCAGCACCCTAAATAGTTAAAGTGCTTCATGATTGCTGTTGGGGACTGTAATGACCGGACTAGACCTGGCGACTCCACAAACAGTCATCTTGTTGGCCACTTTGGGCTAGGTTTTCGATGTGAAGATGGTGTGAGACGGCTGAACTTTGCTGACCAGAACCGACTGTCACGAACATGGGCTTCCAGCGCCACAACAAACACCTGCTGACCTGGTATTCAAACGACGGTCATAGGGCCAGTCAGATCGACTATATCCTTTTCAGTTCAAGGTTCCGCATCTGGGTCCATGATAGCAGATCGCTGCGTGATATCGAGACTGGCAACGCCCATGGGTCTGACCATGTTCTCGTTCCTACACGCTTGAAAGTGCAACTATCATCCGCACCCAAAATGCCACATGCTAGACGCCTCGATGTCGCCAAACTCCAAAAACCCGGCACTGCAGAGGCCCTGAATAGAGAAATCCGGTCCTGATTTACTATCCCAGCAGACGGAGACGGCAGAAGCGAATGGTCATAACTGAAAACATCAGTGTAAGGGAGAGACGAAAAAATCCTTTGAGATACCCAGGGACGCCCAGGTGACTGGATCAGCGGAAGAACCCTGCAGTTGTCTGCACAGACGGCTGGAGACAGGTCCCGCAACGATGCATCCTCCCACCAACTCCGAAAGATGACGGCAAAATCGGCCAGGGAAGACCGGAAGAAATATTACGCTGAAATAGCGACCTCCATGGGACAGGCCTCAAATGTAGGTGACACTCGAAAACGCAACCAAATTATGCGCTAAGTTAGTGGAAAGCCTTCTAAACTGAGTGTCTTTACTGGTAAGAGGAATGGCAACTTTATTGCTGACAACCCGGCAAAGGCCGAGGGCTGGTGTGAGCACTTCGATACCAAGCTTAGCAACCCATCGTTCCGTGTGCAGCGGAGTTTCCCCTCTCTCTCTCTCTCTCTCTCTCTAACCTGTGCAATGTCATGTGAGTCCCATTCTGAAGAGGAAGTCGATTTCGACGAGGTCCACCATATGCTCCACACCAGGTGGTGCAGGGAAGGTGACTTGCGCGTGAATTAGTTTTAAGTGATAGTAGCCTTGCGCTGCAACTACCCCACTCTCTCCTCCTCCCTCACCTGAGCCCAGTTTCAAGACAGAGTCAAGAAGACCGGAGATGGGAGAGGGCGCAGGTGGCTGGCGCGACCGGAGCCGCCCCTGGGTGTACCACCACACCTGACTCGGATCCCACGGAGTGGGAGCGTCATAAAGGTCAGTCAATTGGCAACCTTCCAAGCCACGGCTTTTAGCGCACCGTGATAGTTTCAAGCGTGTCAGATTGTTTATAGTGAGGAAAATGCGCTGAGCTGTTGACCTCACTATCTCCCCCACCCACACAATCAGACCACCATCCGAGCCAGTCAGTTGTCTGAGGTGGGAGTGGGCGCATTGGCTGACGGGTCAGCGTACCCGTCATCGCGCGCCACAGCACGACCTGGCCCTCATAACACACACACCAGGATTTACTTACTCAGGGGATATGGAGGAGCCATCGCCGTCTGACTCCCAGTCCACTGGTCAGCCACTCGACACACACAGCACATATACTGGGTCGACGGCGTGGTCTGGTGTAAGCGTCAGATTGGCAGCCTTCCAAGCCACGGTTTCTAGGAAACCGTGATTTTATCAGGTACATTATGCTGATTGTGAGGGTGTTGTCTATGTGTTAGTGTAGATGGTGTGCGCTGATGTGGCTTAGCCTCCGGTGGTTTACCGCAGGTTGATGCCATACAACGGTTGCGCAAAAACAAAACACCTCGACAGGACGGTATAACGGCTGAAATCTACAAGTCTTGCATCAACACATTGGCGCCCTGGCTCCGTGTAGTGACTGAGCAAGCGTGGAGGGGAGGTCGTTCCTGGTGACTGGGGGTCAGGTATTCCTGTATCTGTCCACAAGAAGAGAGATAAGACGTGATGCGATAACTACCATGGCATAAGTCTTATCGACGTTGCTGCGAAGATCTTCGCTATTGTCCTTCTCAGACGATTCCAGGCTGTGCGTGACCTTTGGATGAGGCCCAATCAACCGGATTCCGTGCTGGGCGTGGATGTGCTGACCAGATATGTACACCGAGGCGCGTCCTTGAATTTTGCCATAGGTATCAGCAAACGACGGCCGTCTGCTTGTTCGACTTCGCCACCGCGTTCTATTCCATCCATCGTGAATCCTTAAGGTGGATAATGGTAGGAGATGATATACCACCGAAAATCATCGCCATGATCAAGGCCTATTACAGCCCAAAATTACACGGGTTTTGGTCCATAACAATTTTTCACAACCATTCGGTATTCGGTCTGGTGTTCGACAAGGTTGTATCCTGTCGCCCATTCTGTTCAACTACGCCATTGACTGGATTCATGGGAGGGCCCTGAATGAAGAGGGCGGTATTGAGCTTGCACCCGGACGCCGGCTAACTGATCTCGACTACACCAACGATATTGCCTTACTAGCTTCAAGCTTTGATAATCTGCAGGCTATGGTGTCGCGGATGAAATAGGTCGCTAAATCGGTTTGTTTGTCCATAAATGCGGGGAAGATCAAAGTGTTTTCAAGATGCACCCCTGCCCAGGAGACGGCACCTCTCGAGATTGATGGCTGTCAGCTTGAAGAGGTAGATAGTTTCAAATACCTTTGGGTGAGATTGCTGCCGAATGAACAGAGTAAGGATGACATTTTCTCCTGAATAAATGCTGCTCGTCGGGTTTTCTCAAGCATTAGAAAGTGCCTGTGGACACAACGCGACATTTCTATCGCTACAAAGATTCGTGTGTATCGTGCGTCCGTCCGGTCTGTCCTTCTCTGTGGCTGTGAATGCTGGGCTGTGCGCGTGAAAAATGAGCGAAAACTGGAGACGTTTGACCAATTAGGCTTGAGAACCATCCTCCGAGTGAAGTACACAGACTTCGACGCAAATGAGACAGTCCGCACTCGCTTCGAAAACATCACAAGGATAGCTCAAGCCATCCAAGAAGAACGACTGCGGTGGTTTGGGCACGTTCTTCGTTGGCCACCCCACGAGCTCAGTGGTACTGCCCTTGATCCGGCCCCACGACCCAATTGGAGGCATCAAAGAGGGGTCAGCTCAAAACCTGGCTCGACACAATTCTTCAAGACATAATAGTTGTTCTTGGACCTACGGTGTTCGGCGTCCGACGTTGGCGTATAGAATGGATTGAGCTGTCCAGGTCTGCTGCCACAGATCGTTGCGCGTGGAGGCACGATCCGTGACATCATAAAGGCTGGTTAGATCAGGCGTGATCGCAGCCGTAACAAGTACAATTGTTCGAAATTGGGGGTTGGGCAAGTGAGGGAACTGCTGAGATATGAATGGCACGGACCATCCGAAATATGCATATCAGTAATGCGGAAGAGGCCCAGATTCAATTCAAACCGGCAATAGGAGCCGAAAGGAAGGAGCAGCGAGTATGATGATTGGCAGCAATCCCAGCAATGAGTGCCTCTACTGCCAGACCGGATAGGCCATGAGGGATGACCAGAACGCTCATGGCTGCAGACATTGTGGCGCTGCGGCTCTGAATTGATGGTAATACCAGCACATGTCCCCTGGAGACTTTATGCAGCGGGTGCAGGAACCCGAGAAAAGCTGTTGACGGGTCGCCAACCTCCAGTGGTAACCGCAGTGATTTGAACTGCCAGTTGTGAAACTAACTGTTCTAGGTGGTCCATACGTAATTCAGGCCAGCGGTATTCCTGATGGCCTAACATCAAGCTGGAAATCGACGAAAGATCGTCGTAGCGGAGAGGACGTTTGAGGAATCCCCATGTTCATCCATTGGATGCATTCAAAGATACCTGATCAACTGTAACCAAACACAATAAGTTCCGTCCAGTCTAAAGAGCCGAGAGAATCAGTAATGTTATAGTGTTCTGTGAAATAGGTAAACGCTCGTGAGTTGGCAGTTTGCTGACGATTTAAAGCAATAAGACATCCGTTCAGGAGCGTATGGCTTGAGATATAGCGAATGCTTGTGTCCGCGATATCAGCAGGCGAAAGTGATTGGCTTAGTCTCCGTGTTACGCATGTCGTCAGTTTACCCGTTAACTGAAGCAGGGCTCACGCTTATGAGGTAGCAAGGGTGGCAAGCTTCGCCTGCTTTGAGTCTTTCCGGGATTCAGTGCAGTCTGAGAAGTGACTGTGTGTTAGTAGTGCATTTTGAGGTGAACCCGGGTGTCGGAAAGTGGGGCACTTAAGTGAGTACAAAAAAGATATTAGTGTGATGAGCAGCCTCTGCTACATTCCGTTTGAGTTTCTTACGAGCGGGAAGATATGAAGATTCAGTTGATTCAGCGGAGCAAGCAAGTGCGCTATGGCATCGTTCCACCGCGTTGAAACCTTAGGAATCGGCGTGAGAATATTCTGAGTGCCAAGAGATGAGTGTGCAAGGCTTTCGTTAAAACCATTCTTCTGCATGGATAAGGGCCAAGGTATGTACAACCATAAGACATCATCGTTCTGGAGGTATTCGATCGATGGCACTTGTGCTTCACACTCCAAGTTATCTCTTAAAATGCATCGCCCACGAATGACTACATCGCTGGTCAGGAACACAACCGATAAAAATGTACCCTCCTCACTCACCAAATCGGATGGTTCGGACATGTGTTACGCCGACGTGAAGGCAAAAACCTCCAGAATGCCATCTCGGCCGAATCCGGTCCTGCATGTTAACGGCGTATAGGCGGACATTTGTGAACGTGGCGAAAGCTCACCTCGAGCGAATTTACTGTCCTGTGGTCTTCGGTCCGCGGGCCTGGAGTGCCAGCTGGATCAACTCTGCTCCGGAGTCTGCTGCCAACCGACTACTAAGGAAGGTGATCATTCAAGTCACAGCGAACTGACCATATGGAGTGAAGGATAAGACAGATTTTAATAATTAATCCGACGGTCTCCTTGGGATTCCAACGCACAGCAGCAAGGGGAAAGATTAATATAGCCAACGCTCTAGCCACCTGAGCTACGATGCTCCACTGGAAACCGTGAGTTTAATCGCACGTGGGTCAAGTTACCAACCCAGACTAATGCAGCGCATGGAATCCACCGATTCTCACACAGTAAACTCACTGCACAATCAGGATTTACTAAGCAATCAATCTTGAAGCCACCAGATGACTGCCAGCCGAATTGCTGGATTCCACACGTCGCAGCAGGCTGGGCGGGTAACTTGACCCAACTGCGATCAAAGTCACAGCTCCCGATGGGGCCTCTTAGCTCAAGTGGCTAGAGCGTTGGCTGTATTGAAGCCTTCCCCTTGCCGTCGTGGGTTCGAATCCCACCGAGATCGCCAAGTGTTTTACAATTGGGTCAAATTGAGATGGAGTCGGCCGAACCGATTATGACGTTACAAGAAACAAGGGAAAAATCCACACAAGGCTGCTTGGGGGAAAATAAGGATTGCCCTTTTAAGAATAATGGGCGACACCGCGGAGGCGGGGGCAGTCTGGCTAAAGAAGCAATGGGGCGATGAAAGAACACGTACCAACAGTCTCCACAAGGACAGTGTCGTATCCACAACCCTCACAGAGAACCACAGTCTCATTGGTAGCTCGTGCGACACCACCCAAATAACCGGAGTTGGGTGAAGGACGAATGAAAGCGTTGAGATCTTGAGCAAGGTACTGCATCCGCGTCTTGTCAGCCAGCAAACTGCCGCCAGAAGTGGAAGAGGAGGGGTCCACGGCCAGCACAGCCACCTTGTGTTTCCTATGGGCCTGCTTGGGTGCGTCTTTTGGCTCAGATGAATTGGACATCTGTTTGAGCCCCATGGATTCCAAATCAGCGTTGGTAGAGTCCCAGGGCACGTGTCCAGTCAGTCGGCAGCCAAGGGCTTCAATCAAGGTGCTTTTGCCGGCACCAGGTGGGCCAGAGAGACCTTGTTTGATAAGAGGCGAGGATAGAAAGTTTAGGAGATTGGGGGTTTTCGAAGCAAACAGGGGGGGGGGGGGGGGGGGAGGGACAAAGGAGATAAAGCTGCGCTTTCTCCGTAGGAAACGAATTCAAATTAGTAATTTTTGCTCCGCCAGAGGCTCCGTATTGATAAGAAGAATCCCTAAGTACAAAATGGTGCGGCATATCAGTGCTGCAGGAGAATCCTAGGCAAGGTTTAGCTCGAGCGCCGTGTCTAAGATTACGGAAGAAGGGAAATATTCGGGGCACCGGAGTCGGAAGGGGGACGGTTGCCACTTGCAGAGACAAGAATTACTGCGGCGAAAACCCCGAACGTCGAATAAATACTGTGAATAACGTTGAACTTACTCGACCCGGTGATCTCGGAGCCCTCAAACATTTTGCAGTATGAATAAGCCACCCAGTGTTCGAATTGGATTAACCTTGCTTCATATAAGAGAGCCGGATATTGAACTTTTAGCAGCAAGCGATAAAAAAAATAATGGGTTTGTTACCGCAGCAAAAGGGCAGTACCCTCACGATAGATGAATAACGGTCAGTAATGGGTTAAAAACAAATATGTATCATATATTGCTACTTAAATAATAAACGTAGAAACGTGCAGACTGAAATAATTTCCTCGCGACAGTTTGACTGTCGTTTTCGACGATGTCCACCGTATGCTCCACATTAGGGCGGTACAGGGACGATGACTTGCGATAGATTATAGTGAGAGTAGACTTTCACGGCATCTACCTCAATCTCTGTTCCACTCCCTTATCTGGGCCCGGTGTCAAGACAGTCAAGAAGATCGGAGATGGGAGAGCGCGTTATAACACTATGATCTCCGATAGGTGTTTTGATGATTGTCGACTGCAGTGGTGCAGTCGCAAGGCCAGATCCTCATAGCACACTCCCACCTGCCACTTCGAAAAGCAGCGTGAAGTCCTATTTCGAGCTAAGGCGTGGTGCTAGTAGAAAGTATATGAGAAACTTTTGTGACCTCCCGCACTTGCACCGTGTGGCATCAAAAAACCGGAAAATAAATATCAGAGCTTTGGGATTGTATGGGGGTGGTGAGAAACAAGAGCTGATTTAAACGTACGGATCATATTACCGCGAAGAATGAGACACGACAACTTGAACAAGAGCTCTTGTTCCAGTAATCGTGTCTCCTTCCTCGCGGCTACCTCCTGGAACTCACCTCTTCGCTTCTATTAGCAGATTATATTACCCATTGACGTCAAGCCGGCATTACTATTGAAATTGCCACATTTCACCTTCAATATATTTATATATTAGTCGTTCTGAATCTAAGAGACACAAGGTTCGATCAATAGATGTCCCTAAAATAGAGAAAGTAGAAATAAAATTGAGATGTCTGTAACATAGAAGACATTTTTACCGACACGGAAGGTTGTTTTGGCAGGATCGTGAGTGTCGAGCAAACTATTCATATGCTGCATCACGCCAGCCAATATGGCCTGGCCCTGGGCTCGCTTGTCGGGTCGTAGGGACTCCACAAGAGTTATCGACTTGGCGAGGGTGCTGCGATCACCCTGAAGCAATTTTTCTAGGAAGGGTTTAGCAGCCTCCGCAGCGGCATCCTTGTCAACCTTGCCGAAGAAGACGTTTGTGTTCACACACCGAACTGAATGACGGAGCAGCAAGGCATGGCTGGAGAAAGAGCGACCAGAGAGAGGTAGAAGCCGAACAGACTGCATTGTACCTAAGATGACAGGTAAGCCACAAACAGATGAAAGAGACCCGGGAAAGACTCGGGGAGAGGTTAAAAACCAGATCGTTAGGGAGATGTGCAAGCAGTAATAGCACACTATCGGGCGGACGTTACAGAGGCGCTTAGCGAAGACTAGCTGTTAAATAAATAGAATATGAGGTGTGGCGAATAATTAGTCGAGTGATGTGCGGCGTCAATTCCTTCAGGTGCTGTAGGGCTCCTAACTGGCGAATCGATTGCCCATCAAGAGGTCGCAAAGCATTACAGAAATTACAAAATGGCGACCATTACCCGTGGTTCATTAAGTCCTCACCACTGCTGACCGGCATCACATCCGAACAAGTGCGCCGACGGATCACTTCTAGATGGTACGGCTGTGAGCATGCTTTATCTAGCTGGCGTCAACGTTGCGAATCGTATCTCTCCACGTGTGGCGATCTGCAGCAGGAGATATGAGTAGTCAATGAACTAGGATCTCCAGAGATGAAGACGAAATGCTGAGGGTCCAAAGATAAAATTTTTGTGTTTACGGATTCCTCAGAATAAGGCTTCCGTCTTTCCAGCGTTGATGGGGTTAAGCCTACTGATCTAATGACCCCATTGACTTATGGTTGCATTCTATGTGAGTATTGATGACATGATGCTAGAAAGAGGCTATCGCCATCGTAGGTAAGCTCTATCGCACGACACCTGAACGAAAACTTGAAACCCTCAAAACGGCGTTGATACATTCAAAGAATTTGCTCAATGGCACAGTGAAACCAGATAAGCAACAAAAGGTAACCTCGTCGAATACCAGAAGACTTGAAAAATTGCTGCGGACCAAAACCCGGGCAGCAGGCCTTGATCCCAGCGATGGTGTACGTCGCAATACTGCCTAGCTCCATTATCCGCCAGAGGCTGACGATGCAAATTCGACAATACGAAGACCTCCTATATATGATGAACATTCTTAGTGTTGCGTCGGTGATCTTTCCAAGGAAGGAGATACACACAACAATAAATAGGCCGGCAAAGCATGAGACTCTTCTACAGGGAAGAGAGGGAGGTGAAGAGTTGGTCATTAATATTCAGAAGGCACATGAAGTACTCGCGGCAGTGTCTGACCCTGGTTAAATCTACTCTACCGTAAATCAACCTTATCTTAACCACACTGGCCCTGAGATTTAGCGTTAAGTCAACTATATTACAAGCGGTTACTGTTCTCGTGTCCTGCCGAGAGGAGCCATATAAGCGTTCCTTACTCTTAATTCCAACGTCCAGTACAACGGATACATTACAGATTGGACAGTCAAACTTGCATACTGTTCGCCCGCACCATTAGCTCGGAACGGAGCGTCTAGGTTCCCGCGGACAAAGTAGCATGCGGCATGATAATACTTTTACCCATTTATAGTTGATGTCCCCCCTGTTAATTTTGGGCACATGTGACCTTTAAACACTTGCTTGGCCTATCTTATACAAGTTGTCACTTCTGTCACGTTTGATCGAAGGAATATAACTTAAAGGCAGTGAAGGCAGCAATCTTTGTAAATGGCAGTTCAAGCCACAGTGCAGTTCTTGGGTGTTGCGGTAGGCAGTCGGCGTGCCAGACCTTCGTATCCCACTGGCAATGTCACTGCTGGTCCGCGATTACCGCTTCGACGGACCTGAGAGCTTGCTAATGTCCCAGTTCCACCACCCATGGACGCGCTGGGCAGACAAGATCTAGGTAAAAGAACAGGGCGGTTGACGGAAACATCCAGATCAGAGTCGAAGACATAAAGTAAACCATCCACTGGCAAAACGGCTAGATGAAGCCACCGTTCGATGAGCTGTGATTTGGCCCAGTCATGGAATAACACAGGGTTACAGTCCATGCAGACTGGTTGGACTCGTCGAAGGTCAATGATGCTGAAGGAGCAGTTCTTCCTGGACAAACAGAACTAACGCCCATCTAGCATACAGTCATGTACATAAATGGTTTCCTGTCAAACAAAACAGGACAAGATGGCGTAAGTAAAATAACGAGGTCTGGAAAATATACGAATTACGGCAGTTTCGTAACCCAAACAACAGAAACGCAACCTAGTCCGTTGTTTGCTGCAAAGGGCTAGAAATATTTTTTTCGGCAGACAGCATCGAGGAGGAGCATAGAAATATTCAGGACCTGATTCGCGAGAACGGGTATCCTGATAGACTTATTAAAAAGAGTATTGTCGGGAGACCAACAACACCCACCACACTTACTGTGCAAAAGAAAACTCTGTTCTTCAAAGTCCTCTTTCAAGAGGATTCTGGAAGCGAACTCTTGGTAAGACGCCTTAACAAAGCCCTTTCACGAACCTTCCCGGAAGCGAGAGTTCGGATCTTATTGTCGGTCAACCCTATTTTACACACAGAAGGTAAGGATAGTTGCCAGCTTAGACCACCTCCATGTGAATCGGCTTATTTACTTGCTCCTGTGGAGCAGGGTATATTGTTCACACGAGTTGGCGTACATGCGAAAGAATAAGGGAACACTTCCCGGCATACCGGAGAAAAGGTGAAGTCAAGAGCACAAAAAGTGCTATCTTTGCCCATATTGTTGACAACGGACATAGTGTAGACCCACGTGAAGCCTTCCATGTGATTAATAAGGCCAACCAAACTACCCCAAGTAGCTGGGTCAGCGTCCGTTAGCAACCGCAGAAAGGACTGCCATCAGGTTGAAGAAATCGGTATTGTGCGCATAAAAGACCCTCATACAAGCTCCGCGCTACGCCAACGGTAGCCAACTACATGCACTCCTCCGCACTCTCTCCTCCCCCTGGAACGGCTCCACCGTCACTTAAATGAAAAGACGAGCATTATTGATCATATGCTTTAACTCGCACCCCGTCCTTCGTAAAAATGTACTGACAGGACGCAAATTTATCAAAGGCGCACACAGGATCGCCAACTGGTCTTTTAAACGAGAAAGTCCTCACATACGCATGAAGCGAAAGCTAAAACAGAAGGGGGTAGGTTTTTATATATGCACACGAAGGCACGCACGGTGATGAAAACAATGTGAGAAATTCGGCACGGTCGAAATGCAAGGCTGAACTGCTGACACCAATCTAAACTGCACGTGACATCCAAGAGGATGATTTATACA
Source organism: Schistocephalus solidus (assembly GCA_017591395.1). Taxonomy (NCBI): domain Eukaryota; kingdom Metazoa; phylum Platyhelminthes; class Cestoda; order Diphyllobothriidea; family Diphyllobothriidae; genus Schistocephalus; species Schistocephalus solidus. The sequence continues at coordinate 42,568 of WEDG01008144.1, forward strand.
TCAGTGGGGGGGGGGAGTTCAGGTCACAGAGACCTAACAGTCGGCAATAAATTAGGGTCAAAATGAAACGATAGGAGGAAGGAGTTTAAAACATTCGAAAAGAACCGTGGAAGTGCATGCAACTGTGCTTAAGCCTGCAATTACACACAAGAAGCAGTGCATCAAGATTAAATTTTGAAAGGTGCACATATAACTAGTGAGGCAGGATTCAGCAGCGTGAAAAGTTTCCAAATTCTGCCTGTAATGACAATCTTCGGTACTCTAATGACGGACTACAGAACAGATCGCATTTTAGATCCGTGTCAGAAAAGCCACTTTCCCCGTAGGACAGTGTAGTTCAAGAATTCAGAAACTACTTTATAGTTCAATAATGTCTGCAAATACGTCAAATGACTCGGTGCGAGTACGTACTGTGGTTATGTCCAATTTATGCAGGCTGAACCAGAGCTGGGACACGGATAAAGAAACCATAAGCGGGGAATCGGAAAATCCGGACTTAATCCAAGCCCATTTGTCATAAAGCTGACAGGCGTAATAGTACAAAAAGCATAAGGACAGCTTCGAAAGCCATTTTCTGCATATGAAAACAGCCGTATACAATAGGGGTACTTGTTGCGTACAGTCTGCAGTCTGTCCGCCTGTACTAATCGAAGAGAGCGAAGAATCTCTTAGTGGGCCACTCGACCGGTCCCGATGAGAGTAAGGTGTGGGTGACCGCAGACAACTGTTGAGTGCTTGTGGGACTTGAATCCCTATCCGTAAAACAGTGGGGAGTATGCAAAACGTAACTTGGATCCCAAACGCAAACATACAATGAAGAAGGGAATAGAGTTTTCGGATCTCACATAAGTGGGAGGTAACATTAAGAAAGAGTTGCTTAACTCTGTCTTTCAGTGCTAAGTAGGCAGTGGCATGTCGCCAGTTGGGAAACTAAGAAACGACTGTTACCACCGGGGAGGGGGTTCACTTCAAGAAAAATCGATTGATAGACTGCGATCTTCCTTCTTATCTACGGTACGAGTGGTCACGAGCGTTAAATCAACCGGGTAGACGACTTCGCACCTTATTAGTGCACTACAACATAACGGAGAATGTGGTGAGACGTCGCATGACGTAGAAGGACCGTGTTGAAAGTGAGTGAATCCTCAGAACTGGGGCCGACGCGTCAGGAACATGTAGCGTTAGTTAAACCATCGGGAGCGACATCCAAGAGGTATAACCATCAGCAGTGAACTACGCGTGATGTCTTTTATGGTGAGGGAGACTTATACCGCACCTACTTCACCGTCTCCTCCCACTGCGTTCAGATAATAAGGCGAAATCACAATGATCGTAGAGGGATGTTGGCGTAACAGCTGATTAAAATAAATGCCCCATCTATGCGTGACACATAAGACTCTGTTCCTTGTATACGTACATGTGTATGGTCCCACATGTGACGTTTAACCAGACATATCAACGGAGGCGAAGCGGATTACATGCATGCCGCAAGAGCGATGTCATGAGGTGTCACACATACGAACATTGTGGGTATGTTCAAGCGCAGATATTCTGAACTGATGCGAGGGCGTCTGGACTCTGCGCTTTACCGGCGACTTTCCTGCGTGCGCACATGTCCGAAAAGACCCATGATGTGTCTGAACATCCTTAACCAGCGTGGGCAGGTGATGCAGGAAAGACGGGTGTAGGTAAGGGCTTATGGCACTGGTTCACCGGTTGCAATGCGACCGATTTGCAATTGATTGACGAGGTTGATGCGTGCAGTTGCAATGGGGACGGGTTGGAACTGGGTCAAAATGTCTAATGGAAGGAGTGATGGGGGTGAGAGGGGCAGGAGTGTTCTGCCTAGTGATGTCGTTAATGGTAGTGCTTCTTGGAGTGAAAGGCGTCTTGACATAAAAAGTAGCCTAATCTGTGCCCTGCATGTCTGTTGACAACGTGGACCTAAGGGAAAGGGTTGAGTGCTCGTGTCGTTTGTCCACTATGAGCCACTCCCTTCGCCTTGACTACCGTTAATCGGCTGCTCCTGTGGTTACTGCAGCGTGCCACGCCTGCCAATTAGGGTCGAGGTCTTTTCAGGTCCCAGGACTGATTTACATCTGCAGGCGTGAAATCCTTAGTTATGTTAACACTTTTATATGCCCCATCTACGATCACCGGTAGCGATTATACCATGGACAAGCGCTCGTAATCCATCTTTACAAAGTGAGTCCTCTATCGCAGTTGCACCTGCCGCAGTGTGGCGATGTCGAGACTGCCGGTTCTCTAAAGGATCCCGGTGTTGAGATCCCTTACAACCACGCGACATTTAACCTTATCTGGAAGCAACTGAGGTGAAAACTACCGAGTTTTCTTGCGTGCGTTTCGTATACTGTCCACAGCCCTGACTCAGACAGGATACGGGCACAAGGGAGGAGGAAGAGATTGAAGTTTATTTGAATTAGCCTTATTTTGCCATTGGAACATGGTAAGCGTGGAAAGAGTGATATAAGGTGCATGTAGCTAAGGTCAAATTTGGCCTCTATCCAAAGGGATTACCTTTGGATGAGAGGAAACGAATGGTGGGGAGCGTAGACCGAGTCAGAGTGCCTTCGAATGCCAGAGAGGGAAAGGAGCGCGAGAGGCATTACAGTACCAAGTGCAATTAAAAGCGCCACCATGTTACGAAATTAGCGTCGAAATTCTACGGAGACAGGATATTTTGGGATATCCCCGGGTGTTTAGCGTTCTAGAAGAGTCGGACAGAGGAAGAACAGCCAGAAAAATGCTCGCCCTCTGCACAACATCACAGGTGAATGCTGCAAGAGCTAGCCTAAATGGCTACTTATGATCTTTTCTGTACGACAGGAGCAGTCAGAAGTAGACAATAGATAGGCGCTAAATTTTTAAGAGTAATTTTATCATTTAGATTCCTGCAAGATTACCCTTCTCAGCGAGAAAAGCATGAAGTAAAAGCACCAGGTCGTAAGCTGCTTTGCATCCCTATACCTGCTAAACTACTGAAGCACCCTCAGAAAGAGCTCCGATAAGGGTGGAGAAAACTCGACGAGAAAGAAGTATTCTCTGGCTATGTATTCCAACCATTTCTACCGATTGACGTGTGTTTCCCAGCATTGGTGGACAGAAAGTTCGAAAGTGGCGGCGGCGGCGCAGTTGCTTTAATCCTATTCATCAAAAAATGTGGGGGTTTGTTCGTCTGTTCCGCAGGTTGACGACGAGATAACGGCGAGAAAGTGAGGAAATACTGCCTCCCTAGACAACTTCATAACGGCGTATCAGCACCAAGACCCGGTGCAACCGCAGGTGGCGGATAGTGAGACAGACCGCAAGCCGAGCTAACTGTGAAACAGGCAAAAAGGTCTGATGAATGAACATTCACGGGTCATAGGAAGGCAACATATGCAGAAACTGCTGGGGCACCGATCAGTTGCCGGATGATTTTTCTCACCATTCAGTATGTTTTCTCCCGTCGTTGGCAGACACAACCCTCGAGCCCTCGTGCTGGCGGAGTGAATGAAGAACGCGGTCACTCTACAAAGTCAAATCTCTACCCAACAGCACCACACAAAGGCTGTATAGCAAGCCACAGCCTAGTCGGGCTTTTGGAGAGATATGGGCCGTGCGCCGAGGTTGGACCTTCCGAAGGGGAGCAATTTCGTGCACATCGACAAAAACAACACCATCCAGACTGATACCACAGGCAGAGCAAGGTTTTTGTTAAACAACAACTCGAACAACGACATCAGAGATAGGAAGTGAAAGACTGATAAGTAGCACGAAGCAGGAAGCGAGAGACTGGAGCTTACATAAGCACACAGAAGTGACGGCAAAAGCGAATGGAAAAAGCTTGGTCAGTTCAAATAAAACGGATGAACACCTGAAAGCTGGGGTTATAGGCGGCCAGGGGTACCATTAGATCAACGGCCAGTAAAGCAGACAGAGTCGAGACGTGCGGAAATTTTTTTTATTAATAGCTTTATTCGGTTTCAGCGACCACCAAAGATGGAAAAATCGAGGTAAAGTGTCAGGGATATGGGTGGGATAGTGAGTAGATCAAGTTGAGAGAAAGACAATTCGGTCAGTTCAAACATTGCAAACCCGAAGATAGAAAATAGGGTGGGGCAGAAAAGGCCTTTAATGGTGATGAGATCGGCAGTAGAGAGTAATTTGACCTGGGAATACAATGCATGGAGAAGGCTCTGATAGATGGAAGGGGCGTGAAGCCCCGATTGAAAGCCCAAACATACTATCAAGAAAAAATATGGAGTAAGATGACAAATCTACTGGTAGATGATGTTCACTTCAAAGTGAGTAGTGAAAATGCCCTCTTGATGTTTCCCAGCTGAGGCTGCGAGACAGAAGAAGTGGCATTGAAAAAAGGTCCTGAAGAAGGTACACTTGGCGTGGAAGGCACTGCGCGTGTCGCATGAAGGATCATAAAATGTTACAATCGTCCTAAATGGAAGGGAAAATTGCACTTTAGCAGGCAAAGTAAGCGATAGAAAGTTGAAGACGTGACGCAATTTTTCATACCAGTGGCTTCAAAGGCCAACCACTAAAGTTATGAGGTCTACCTGCAAGCCTTTCAAACCAGTCAGCTGATAAAATCTGTCTGGTTGTCTACAAAGTCCTCCGCAGACAGCCTCTTCTGTAACTTCGAGCTATCACGCAGAAAAATACTGAAATTAGTTTAAGCTCAAGCTGCTGAAAAGTAACTGTTTATGATATAGTTTGAGCGATCTGCTGGTGATAACCACCATTGTTCAATGCAAATTGCATAGAGCTGGCCGCGTTGTCTTCCCACACAATGCCCCAGTGGTCACTGTCTGACCAGGTATTTTGCGTTCGTCTTACGCTTTCCAAACACGTGCCCTTATACCAGCCAGCACTAAACAGTCCAGAGTCCACAAAAAAGTTTTTTAAAGGGAGAAATTAAAAAGCAGCCACAAACTCACCCGATGTGACAAGGACGAAGTTACCCATGCAGTTGATCATCTTTAAAGCCAGGAAAGTTAAGGTAGCATGAGAGGTTATGTGTGCGTGCTATTTAGGTTGTATCGAAAGGTCATCCACCGCCAGCGATTGCAGTAATCACTGTCACAATGATGACACAGTGGTCACGACCACTGAGAGCGTTGAGCTGCTAATCTATATCTTCCGGTAGTTCCGTTTAAGTTATATACCATTCGTGAGTCTTATATAGACTGACTGCGAAGTCTGAGTGTAATTGTCAGTTGGCAACCTTCGAACCAACGGCGCTTATCGCCCCGTGATATTATCAAGCTCAGACCACACCTGCAGCAGAGGAGTCACATGGAGAAAGAGCCGAGGATCGTACTTGCCTCCTAATCAGCTATGCAGCCTGAGAGCATGTTTTTTTGATGTTTCGTGGGATCATGTGAGGTACAGAGGCTGATGGGAAGAGATGTAGTGCTGTAGTATAGCCTGCGATGTTCTACAGCAGGTTTTCATGGAGACGTACACGACCTAATAGGACCATGCGGTGTGTGAATGTGCGTGGGCAGTGCGGACAGTTGAGTCGGCTGCAGCAGGTGTATGTTGGTCTTCTGACACTGATTCACCGGGCTCTGTGCAATGAATTCACAAGTGACCGACCAGGCCGATGTGCGATGTGCATGAGCGGTGACAATAAGGATAAGATAGGTCGGGAGGTGCTGAGTCTGCGGGGGCTCTGCTGCGAGTATTGGTAGTCGAGCTGCTGGGAGGAATATGGGGAGTATTGATGGGTGCACAAGCTGTGCTGACATCGCAGTGGATTCCGCTTTCGTGGATGCGCATGGGCAGTGAGAGCGTTGGAGTCGGCGGTCTCTGCTGTGTTGGTGCTCCAGGCCCTAGTTCGCCATTCTCTGTGCAATGGATTTGCAAGTGACTGACCAGGCTGATGTGTGAGGTGAATGTGCGATCGCAATGAGGACAGGTTGTACCGAGTCCCCATAGCTGGTACTGAGGGCGGTGGTGTTGGAGATAGGAGGTGGCAGGTAGTCGGAGGTGGCTACTGAGGTGATGGGAGTGGGGCAAGTGGTGTTCGTCGCCGTGATCGGCGCAGGGAGTGGAGGAGGGAGGATAGTGTCAGTGATCGTGGGAGGCGGGGCATCGATGCAGTTGTTATCAGTGGTTGGGGTGGTCATCGTCGTGGCGTCTGAGGCAGGTGTGGCAGAGATTGATGTTGTGGGATTGCTGTTGCATCGAGATCGAAGATGTTCGACGAGCCCGATTCGCGCACGGAAGGTGTGTTGACAGCGCGGGTATGTTGGAAGGGGCTGGGCATTGGCGGTGTTGGTCCGGGGCGCTAGTGATTTTCGTGCCGCTCTTTTGGCCTTGGCAGCGGTAATCGGGTCGGCCTCGTAGATTGCTGAACCAGTTTTTACGGATCTTCTCCATGCCGGTCTATCCTGGGCGAGGTCCTCCCAGGTCGCCGGGGTGATTTGCAGTTGCTTCAGAGATTACTTCAAAGTGTCCTTGCAGCGTCGTTTTTGACCTCCCTGTCGGCGAGCACCCGTAGCGACACCTCCGTAGAAATGCCGTGTGGGTAGTCGCTCGTCGTCCATCCTTACCAGGTGGCCACTCCATCGCAGTTGCAATTGCCTCAGTATGGCGTGGATGCTGAGGATTCCGGTCCGCTCCAGGACTTCCGTGTCCGGGATCCTGTCTTGTAATCTCAGCTTTAATATTCTGCGGAGGCAGCTGAAATGTAAGTGATTCAGCTTCCTGGCTTGGTTTGAGTAGACGGCCCAGGTCTCCGCTCCGGAAAGGAGTGTCATCAAGACGACGGTCTTGTACATCTTCAGTTTGGTGTTCAGGTGAATACCGTGACGATTCCACACGGAGGCCTGCAGCCGGCCGAAGGCCTGAGTGGCTTTGGAGATCCGTTGGGTAACCTCGTCATCGATTCTCGTGTTGCGTGACAGCGTGCTTCCCAGATAAGCAAAGGATTCCACATTTTTAAGTCGAACACACACACACACACACGACAGTTCGACCGTCGATTCTGAAGAGGTTCACCCTGTGCTCCACAGGAGGGTGGTGCGCGGACAGTGACCTACGCTCCAGCTACCGCACTCTTTTTCCCTCGCCTGTGCCCGGTGTCAAGAGAGTCAAGGAAACCAGAGGCACGATCGGGCGGAGGTTAAAGTACCATAAGAGACCACATATGACTGGTGCGGTGTGAGCCTGCATCTACGCGTGCCAACACGTTCCCCATTTTCGGCATTTGTTATGGGAGCGTAGCCCGAATAACGCCTTTAGTGTCCTGATATAGCCCCCTGTTGGTCTAGCGCATCTACAACGCGGCCCGTTTAGGGGAGTCTGAGGGTAAATAAAGTTTTTTACTTGGGCGGTAGCTAGCTAGAATTTGAAAGTTAAAAAATCGTGATAGTTGGCAGCGCGACTGATTCACGACAATGAGCGACCCTGGCACTGAATCTAAGCAAGAGAAGTTGCGTGAGAGTCAGTTTGGCACTCCTTTCATGTACCACTGATGAGTCCAAGCCAAGTCAACAGAAGATAAGATTGGAAGCGGCGTTTAACGTGCTTTAAGGCCTCTATCGAATGCGTGCTAGAGATTGTGATGCCTTTGCTTTGGTTTAAACCGGCAAGGCAGCCCATTCCGAGTGTTCTGTATGGCAAGGAGAACAGGAAGGACGAAGCTGCATATTAGCTTAGCTGCTGGCTACCCAGCACGCCCACGAGTGAGAACAGTGGCAGGGTCTGACGAAAAAAGTCGCTGATCAACAGCGGCAGTGCTGGCCGAGTGCGAAACATTGAGGTCGGACAGACAGATTACTGTCAGAATACGGTTATGCGATATGACGAACAAGATCCACCAATAAGGAAGTTCTTCTTGCTGCTATTGCCTGCAGGGTGAACCTCTAATCAAAGGGAAAGATGAAAAATTGGAACTCAACTGTAAGTAACTTTCGAACCTCCAGGACAGCTGACGTGTGCGGAGCTCCAACGGCGGATCAAGTTCTTCACAAAAAAGAAACCCTGTGCATTGCAGGGCCTCACCATGCAAAAATAGGAGCGATACAATACAGATGTTGCCCGCTCCTCCGAAGTGCGCTTGCCGCAACACGCGTAAATGGCGGTGTTTCGTTCTGTGTTGCAACAGTGTCGCCGACAACTTTGGTCGACATTGTGTTAGAATCGCCGAGGACTTGTATCCTTGAGGATTGCACATGAGTGTCTTAATTATGTTCTCAACAATGCAGTTGCTGGGGGTTCACGCCCTCACGCATAATTATTACGCACATCATTGAGAGGTCTTTTGAGACGAACATCAGATTGTGACCTGCCTATTATTGAGAAGGAGGGGAGGGGGAATGAAATGCACTGATGAACAGCAGAGTGATGCATCTATAGGTCAAGCCCTTGCTCCAGTTTTACTGCGGTGAATAAATTCATCCTTATAGGTGTCTGCTTCTGACAGCCTGTGAAACATCCACTAATATGGTACTCAAGCGAGGGTCACATCCAAAGTAAACCCGACCGTATACTTGCCGGAACCCAGGGACCGAATTCAATGCCGTTTTAACCCGATTTTTTGAGGGCCCGAAAAGGGCTCACAGCATGCGATGTCAAAAAAACGACCCACAAGAAACTGCAATTTCATTGGTGTTAAGGATCATGGCAGAGTGACATGGACTCTCACCTGACTGCCCTCAGGCACTTCGCCTCGATGTCCGAGATAACAACCACCCCGGAGACGCCACAAATTAAAAGCCATTGACTCTAAAAGTACTTCTCAACAGACGTCAGGTCATAATAGGGCTCAACACACAGACTGGAACAAGCTCGTTGATAGTGCAACGACTGCACATTGTCGTGGCGATGCGGACTTTTGTAGGGGGACCACGTGCTCTTCTAGACACGACTGCAGGAAACTATCGAGTAAAACTGCCCTCAATTGAAGTTGAAAGGTAAGATGGCTCCAGCACACGAACACGATCGCAACTGCAGTCCATCATATATGGACGCATCCACTGAGATGACAGCGAAAACGAAGAACAAAGCACATGATCGAGATTGCCTTCCAGCGGAACTATAGAAGTACCGTCTGACGGGGACAACTAGTTAGTAACATGGCCTCCTAACCGTAATATTGTAAACGTATTCTGGACCCACAGACTAGAGGGATGCAGCCTTTACACAGACCCTTAAGGCGAAAAATCGGTGTGTAATACCTGAAAATGCCACAGGTTTACTATCACAGAAAAAACAAGGTGCACGTGAGTTAAGACGATGATACTTTCTTTGATGTAACATACGGCGTCCGACTAGTTTGGGTCCTTTCCAAAACTATTTTCAACAACGTGATACTCGGTCCCTTAACATGAAAAAGGAGATTTCGATTACCGTAGATCATAGTCTGTGCATTACGGGTCTCCGCTACGATGGCGACGTTGTGTTGCTGGCGAGTTCAGTCGCAGAAATGTACTGGTCGGTGCCCCAGGTAGCCGCAAAATGAACTGAATTGGAGCTGAAAATAAATTTCTCCAGGACGGAGATAACCATCCGGCGTTTCGTGATAAGGCTTATCTATTCGGTAGCTGCAGACAGTGAATCTCTTAGGCCGGCGGACAGTCTCTGCTACCTTGCGTCGGATTTTCTGACGAGCATGAAAACAGGAAGCTGCAGTTGAACAGCGGATCAAGCCAATGCGGCAAGCCTTTGTTCGAAATCCTCGAAGGCTATCGAATCAGCGTGAGATAATTCTGACGACACAGGTGTGGGTGCACGAAGCTTTCTTTAAAACCATTATTCTGTAGGGATTGTGGACTAGGTCTGTATAACCAGAAGACATCATCGGTCTGGATGTATTAGATCGATGGCGCTTGTGCTCATACTGCGTCGCCAAGGGATAACTACATTGTTGGTGAGGAACACAACCGATCAAAATATACCCTCCTCACTCACCTACTCAGATGGCTCGGAAAGGTGTTATGCCGACGTGAAGACGAAGTCCTCCAGGATGCCATCTCGGCCAAATTTGGTTTTGCGTGTCAACGGCGTAGAGGTGGACAACTTTGAACGTAGCGAAAGCTCACATTGAACGACTTTAATGTCCTGTGGTCATCAGTCCACGGAATGGGGCGTTAGCTGGCTCAAATATGCTCCGAAGTCTGCTGAAAGGGAAGATTATCCTTCGACATGCGCCGAACTGACAATATTGAGTCGGCCGAATAAGTTGGGATGGTTATCGCCGAAATTACACAGGGATAGGGTAGAAATATCGCGGACAGTCGGCCTAGTTTATCTCACAAGCTTCCCTAAATCATAAAGCTCAAAACACTGATTGTACTAAGAACAGAAAAAGGATAGGGGGAAGGGAGCGGTAAGCAATAGAGGTGGCTAGACTTTGCCCAGTAGTTAGGCAGAAAATGGAGAGAAAATAACAACACGACGCTGGGAGCATGATTTGAGGCGGAGTTGGGACCAAACACTAGAATGTGGCAAATCGGACAACAGAATATAAAAGCATAGAGTTACTTTTCTTTGGCGATGGGGTTTTGAATACAACTTTCCACAGAGAAGGCAACTGAGCACGTTTAATGGCGATCCGACAAAGTATCCTTGCTAAAAATGGAGACAGGGCCACATAAGTGCACAGTTTCTGGGCTACGCCGTGCATCTGCTGAGGACCAGTATACTGTGTCAGAACATCCGCCAAGCAACTGTTATCCATGAGGGATAAAACACAGTCAGTGACCAGTCTCGTTAAATATTAACCGAAATTCTGGAAAGCGTTTTCGATTACCCATGTTGAGGTTGTAAAGCTGATTATTGTGCAGCATAATCTAACGATGATTCAATCATGCCAGGATCCCATAATTAAAGCGCACTTTCTTACGGCCGCCCGCGAAAACTACACTCGAATAAAAAAGACCGTTATGACGTGTGATTTTTTTCATTGACATACGATGCCCTTATATTTTGTAAATATATTACATTGAAAAGATCGTCAATAAAATACATACTTGATGTGCTCATTTTGTAGTAAATCACGTCTTCTTCATATTAAATACCCAAAGAAAGGGCACCTTCGGTTTTAAAAAAATTATGTACTTACGAGCTTTCTAGGACCGTGAAATATTCACCCAGATGGCCTCGTATCTGTCTGTTTATTAATGTTTCTTATGAAGTGTACAGCATGTCGACACCCATTGCGAAATTTCAAGAACTCCTTGCGGTAGATTGTTAACGGTATAGAGTATTGTCTGGTATTTTTTACGCGGAAAAGATAGAGCATGCACTTCGTAAAATATAAAGGCAAACGCGAAGATGAATTAAACTCAAAATTATTCTGGACATAACAAACTTTTTAAAACCAAAATATATCCTTTATACAAGCAAAAAATTTAAGACGTAAGTGGCTACCACATTAGCACAAACATATCTTCGCTATGTTTTCTATAAGGTATATTTGAAGTTATGCGGTCATCTCAAATCGTTGGGAAAAAATGCATACTACTTAAATAGTCATTTGTTTACCAAATATGGTTTTTGGAAGAGGCAGGAAATGGGATTATGCTGTACGATAAGCAACCTTACAATCCCACTGAAGTAACCCCTCTTAATCGAAAACGAATTTCAGAATAATAGTTAACATTTCTGAGAGCGACCAATGACTGAACAGTTTGGGGAGCCCTGAAAAGCTGGCCATGTAGACGCAATAAAAGCAACGCATGTTTCTTGAATTTATCAGGCGGACGGAATAATCACTCAGGTCGTGCCCGGATATTAACAGAAAATCAATTATCGGCAAAAAAACAATAGAGATGATTACTTCGGACAGTGAGCATAGAATGGGCAGTTCGGGACATTTTGCTCTCCTTAGTCAGTCTCTTCAATGAGGCCAACGCTCTCGCTGCTGACCCAAGGAAGAATAGAAAAAAACATGTCCCTTTCTGAATGCAGGTAAAATTGGCCAGTTTTCGATCACATCCGGCAAGGCGAGGGCCATTTGGCCGTAGTACAGAACATCGGCTTTCCTCTGAACAGCTGGTCAGTATTAAGGCCTCCGCACTCGAACTAACGAAATATGCCCGGTTGGCGAAGGCCAAGAAGCCAGAAACGGACATAGTAGGCGCTATTTGTTCGCGAAATTTCGAAAAGCTAATCTACTTTAACAAGCAAACCTATTGGTTTTAAAACTTTTTGGCAAACTTCCGAAAACCGAAAAACGAGGAGAAGGACGTTATTCTTACACCTTACCCAGTCCACCGGCAGGAAATAGAGCGAAGTACAGCAAAGGGCGCGGATTAACTAATCAACGAATTTAAGTTTGACAAGCCGTTTGCGCTTACGTTACGCACCCATTGGAAATTTTTACAAGAAAAAGCTGTAATACCACCAAGCCTTGACTAAAAACATACAGGAAAGCCTACTTCCTGAATGCCCATATTCAGAAAAGTAGAAGTGCACTCAGAAACATGCAGCGCGAAAGAAGTTAGAAGAAAGAACGAATCAGACTATGGAAAAGCTACTTACATTAGAAGCACGTCTGCCTGGCGATGGCGTATGCCCTACATGAGCATGGTTGGTGCCGCCGGAATGCAGGGGTGAAGATCTGGTGGAGTTTGTGGGCCTATTTCCTGAGTTAAAGTGTTGCGACACCTGCGGTCGCTGCTGCTGAGCGGCCTGAGCCCCTCGGGCGGCCTCCATGTTGAGTTCCTTTTGCAACTTCTCCGCCAGTTCGTAGTCGGAGAGAGGGACCGACTGCAGATTCTCTCGGGATGTCTCGGCGATCTTGACCTCAGACTCTTGAAGCCTGCGCGCTAGTTCGTAGTCTGCGTGTGCGTCCGAGGGCAAAACTCCACCATCCAACTGCTTCTGTAGCTTCTTCGCCAGTTCATAGTCGGAGGAAAGAGCGGTGGACCCAGAATATTGTTGAGGTTTGGAAGCCTTAGCAGCACTGAGCTCGGCCTCCTGCAACCTGCGCGCCAGTTCATAGTCCGCGTGTTCGTCGATCGGCAAGGAAAGACCTTTAGAAGCCTCCACCAGCATTTCACGCTGCAGACGAAGGGCCAGCTGGTAATTCGAATCCTCTTCAGTGGTGGCTGGGGCAACCAGACCGCCTACTTGCCGCTGACTTGCCTCCACTGGCGACACTGTCTGAAAGTCAGCGGGCTGTGCAGCGCAAGGTAGTCGGAGCCTATTGATCGTAAAAGTAACACAAAATATGAGAGTATTCAATGGTCAGAACAGAACTAGGACATGAGGGTTACGCCCTTCATAGGCCACAGTCATTTCCCCACAAATTCCACGCACTCTGGCTCTCTTTAAACATTGCATCCACCTTAGAAGACACATAGAATCTAAAAGGTACGCAACAGACTCTTCTTACCTCTGGAGTATTACGTGCGGGTGGAACTTATGCTTTCCACCCTCTCCGCAAAACGGACCGCGCTGATAAGGCATTTGAGTAAAAGGGGAGCCATATTGGTTCGTCGTATATGCTAGAGGGGTTGTACTGACCCCACTACGAATTCAACTACTGCAGCACATGCATTTGACTTGCTTTAGACCGAGGCTTTACGTAAAGAAAGTTATTTCGTCCAAACTCATTCTCATTCGGGGGATTCGGATGGCCCATTGGCATCTGGAGAAGAGAGTAAGGGCGATACAGATTGCTTTTGGTACTTATCCTCCGTAATACAAACTAAAAAGTGCTTTCATACTATCACAATAGACTAATAATTCTATTCTGGAGGGCTACCAGACGATAGGACAATTGGATGTTACTCAGGACTAAAAGGCATGCTGCAACGACTGATTTACACAGGGTTGCAATGCAACATGCGTGTGACACAGGCGGGCGTGAATACAGCCTACTGAACCACTGCACTTGCGCCCATATTCCGTTAGCTTGAATTTGTCTTGCCCCTTCACTATGATGGATTTGGGAAGAGCCAATGAGATAAGTCCAGCTCAGGTCTGCTCGACATGTACAGATTGAATCGCATTTGATACTGCGCCCTCTTTGGAACAACAGTAAGGATATCTTAGCTGGCGACGATTGAAGTTTCGCTTTGACTGTGGCATAGATGGCATTCTACGCGGACTGCAAGTACTTCAGGCATGACCACTGGCCATTGATTACTAATCATGGGGCTAACACGAAGAGAAGGGCTGTCGAGTTTATTTTAGGGGTTAAATGGTCACAAAGAGCAAGAGTGTGCCTACGGGGACTTCAACGATCCCGCAACTTCCGCTGCTGCCGGAGCGTTCTCCGCTGCCGTCGTGGAAGTGGTGACGCCTGCAGGCGGTGCCGTTGGAGGCGGAAGCCAAGTTTTAGGATCATGTGCAATGACGCCATCCGGGAATAAGGACGATGGAGATGGGGAAATTGATGGTGAGGAGTCAGGTGGAGGCGCAGAGGCAGCCAGGCTGGAGACCCCCGAGGCGCTGGGCGTGACTTGTGCAAGCGTGCCAGTACCCAATGCGGTCGTCGTGGTGCTGGGTTTGAAGTTGGCATCAACAAATTGAGTGTTGCCATCCACATCGTTAAGAGTCTCCCACACAAAATTCGGCTCGTTTGCAAAGCCCGCATCAGTCAGCAGGGTATAGAGGCTATCCTGATGATAGATCACAGAAAAAAGCAAACCTTTTAAGTTATGCATGCTTGCATAGGTTAAAGAAAACGCATGAAGTTGCAAACACTCTGTCAGCAAACGTACGTTGTGTCGGTATATTGTGCTAAAGTGATTATTGCGGAAGAATACTGCGAGCTGACCCTTTCTAAGAGTGTCTGCTAACTGGCACAGACCGTGAACCGTGAGCTGAGATGCTGTGTTCTCCAGAAAGGCCTCAGCCAAAAAGCCTGTAACAAAAAAGAGACAATTATAAGAGTGCAGTGTGCTGAGATCTGCCGCAAAGAGTGAAGAATGACTGTAGAGAAGGCCAAGACCATGCGACAAAAAGGGAGTAACAACTGTGCTTATCTGATTAGGCTTCATTATGAATAAATGAATTACAATCGAAAAATATTCTGAGGATTGTTATGATGACTTTTGAGAATTGCGAAGCAATTTAATGAAGATAATGACATAGGTATGCCGAAAAGTCTGGCTGTTAGACTTTGCCAGCAGAGGTGGAGGTTTATGACCAGAAGTCACCAACCTTCTGTACTGCAGACATAGTCAAAGCAATGCCTACCTTGCATCGGGGCTGGACAGCAACCGTATGACCCTAAATTGTGAGATTCTAAGACTAACAGTTTTCAAATTAAAATATTCCGTTACCAGGAATAGGCGTACACAGATCCATTAGCTTACTGAAGACGACAAGCTTCGAATAGGTGACAGAGATCAAGAGCAGGTTACCACCTATCAGACCGGACAAGAACGGCGGTTTGGGTAGACGAAGGTAACCCTGACACGAAATTACTCTACCTTTGGTAAGCAGACGCTCACCGATCGGTTAAAGGATGCACGAGACAACGAGTTCGTGGCGCAGTAGGTTAGAGCGTTGGACTTCGAACAAACAGGTCACGAGTCGGAGCCTCGGGTACCGCAACACCTGGGGTTGGTTATGGCTGGCTGATGACGGCTAGTAAGGCAGAAATGGCCATTCCAACCTCCTTGTCCTTATAGGCCATGTTATTATGGTACTCTACTTTTGTTCATTTAAGCATAAGCCTCGAAAGCATGCCACAAGCGACGAGGCCCACTAAAAGAGAAAGAGATGATTACAACCGTGACCTATGCGTGCACCTGCTTACGGTGGGACAAGACGACCGGAGGTGAAGGTGGGCACAGTGACTGGCGATGTTAAGCGCTTCGCATACGCGTGTAACACACACCACCTGGTCCCTGCTCCATGTGTACCAGATTACACCCCGTGGAGGTCTCTGATGGCACATAAGTGAGTGCCATAAAAGCCCCACTAATGGGTCCTTGCGGACTGACCCTCAGTACTGAGAAGGAACAAGTCGGCACACCAATTGGCAAGATTCTCAGCCAGGACTGCTGACGCGTAGTTGAAAATCAGACGAGCGCGCACACGCCCACACGGACACAGCTCCGATGGTGCAGGGAGAAAGTCTACCAGATAGATTATAAGCATGCCATCGAAGCCAACTTCATCTCTCGGTGATTAAGCATACGGAAGTAGACGCTAACTTATCTATAGGCTTCCCACCTCTGGCCCCAGAGGGCCCCTATGTATGCACACATTCGCGTTTTCAATGCTTTCTCCGAGTTTCGCTAATAACCTGTGTTGAGCTTGTGTAAGTTTACCACTTTTGGGACGTACGGTTATGGTGCTAGTTAGACGGAGGAAAACAAAAAGACAGTCACACCGTGAGTACGTCGGCTTGTCATCGGATGAAGGTGGATTAAGTGTGGTGGATGCAGCGTAAATCTGCTGCACTGTAAACAACTCCATACACAGGTCACTGTTGGAGTCACCTCGTAGGGCAGCCTTGGATCGCATCGTTTGTGTTTTTTTGCGCAAGATGATTTAACGGAAATCGAGCTGCGGCACGCAACACATCAACCACTGAGTCAAATCTCACCCCCCGGTCAGGCGAAAGGTTTGACAGGCCACTGATGCATAAACGATTGGAGGCGAGGGATTCCTTATTAAAATAAATCTTGTGTGCTCAATTCTATCAGGACGCGGTAAAATTCATGACATGGAAGACTTCCTGGCGACGAGATAACTCTAACTCCTCTGGAACGAGGTTCAGACTGCAGTGGTTGCTCCCTACTGTGATCTTTATGATCCATCTCACTTCGGTCGGATTCAAACCCATATGTGCCACGCGACAGAAGCTGACTTCATGTTACGTCAGTCACTATGCCGAAACTAATCATCCCTGGGTTTTGACACGGACAAGCAACTGGCGTATGGGAAAAGGACGAGGGAGTGATGTCGACCAGTCTACATTGAGCGCTTCAGTTCTCAATGGAAAAAGACAAATTAGCGTTGAAACTATGAGGACGCGCTAAAAATTATGGCTTTGTAGGTTGAAAACTGAAATAATAACTATGTCCTACTCTCTACTGAGGGCAAAGTCACAGTGGCTCCCTCTTCAAATGGAATTCAGGACACTCTCGATTTAGTGAGATCGGAGACGCCCACTGAGCCCGGTGCCTGTGGATCAGATTGTGTCTGAGGTACGCTGATGGACCGCTTAGCTTCGTTGGACATTAAATTCGCGTTCACTTGCCAGCGTCTTCAATTTTTTTTACGTCGGAACGCAGTTGGATTTGGAGCGCTCTAAAACTCCACGCGTAAGCCACGCTTGTGCCCAGTTCCCGAGACAGTAGTGTGGACCAGGTCGCTTACAGAGGTTGAATTATGATGTTTCCGGTTTCAGTTGGTGAATATTATGATTACGTAAATGAAAGTACAGTAGATTGCCTAAATCATGAAATGTCTGCATCAGAATTTGAGGTAGTAGCAGAGCAGGCATTTTAAGGTGTTAGTTCTGTTTGCTGCGCTAAATTGATGAACAAAAAGCTGTTTAATAATAAAGAGATCACTTCAGATCAGTTTATTCATGGGATAAAAGGGGCTAAATGGGGCGAAATCCGACGTTTCTTGCTATCCAGGAATTTTCCTACGTTATTTCAAGCTATAGGTCAAAACAGTTTGCTTTTCTGCGCAGGAATATGAATGAACATTAATATAAGCCGGAAAAATTTGGAATATATCCTTTCGGACAACGGAAAATTTTTTTGTTTTCACGAAAATCGGGTGAATGTAAGTTTGAGAGATTACATTTTTTCAGAAAATGATGACATATCTAGTTTAAAAAAATGAAGTTTTGCAAAGTTATGACGTTTTGTTAAAAAAACGCTGTAATAAACTTTTGTGAATGTACTTTGTTTTACCACAGCGATAGTTAAGACCTTAAACGCGCATATATACGAGACGCGATGATACACCGCGACTTTTCGCAGTCACGGCGTACGCGAATCCTGAAAAGACAATTTCGATCTGCAGTTGACTATAAATGAATAAGGAAACTTGAAACGGAAGGGACAGAAAATTCACATTTTATCGCAAAATCTGAGTATATATTCGGCCACTCTCTTGTGTGTTTCGAACGCTTAGAACTAGACTGAGAAGTATGCAAAGATATCGAAAAATGCTCCAATAGAAAGAGAAAAGAGAGTTCTTTAATTTTCAACAGAAATTGTATCCCAAATTATAATTGAAGTCGAAAATTTGGTCACACGGCTCTAGTTTTTTCTTGATTTCCCTTTGAAAAACATTAATTACGCAGACATTCGACAGCGAAACATTAAATTAAAGCATTTTTTTAAAAAAAGTAACTTATTGTAGAACATTTTTAAACTAATTATAGGCATATAGTTTCCCAGCTTTTGTTGTGGACGTTAATTTTTCGTGGCAGCGAGTTTTCATGTTTGTGTGAGTCTACATATACGACCGAGACGGCCGTCTGCATTAGAAAGAATGCCCAAAAAGTCCCTGCTTCGGTAAATGCTTTTAGGAAATATTTTATTTTGAGGGTATTACCAAACACATCGAATGGAATGTACATTTATGGGCAGTCGACTGAAAACACTGAAAATATTAAAGAATTCACCTTATTTTCAAGGACTATCTGCAACTCGTTTTAATAGAAAACCCGAAATATTTAAATAGAAATTTAACAATAGAAAAGTCACGTTTATATACACCAAATGGTACGTTTAAGATTGCACCTGACGATTCTATTTAAATTTATTAGTCATCGACCGACCTGTGAACATGTAAGATTATGAAATATTATATTCCTTTGACGTCCCTATCGGCGCAATGAAGCGAAAATCTGCTTGTCTTGGTCAAATGCATCTAAGAAAATGTACAAACGGAAGAAACTACCAATACTTGTGAAACGGTGTTGGAATATACAATTTCGTCTTAGGCTGCTTGATGATGGCCATACGTTACGTTGCGCTTAATCTGGAGAAATATGTATGTGCAAAACTCTGAAAAAAGACTATTTTCAAAAACAATTTGGCTTTGACTGCTTTATTCACTGCTTTTATTTCATGGACAGGTTTCCTATACACTTACAAATTCAGTTTTCTCAACTATGTCAATTTTTCACACTTTCGAAATCCGTACCTATTCTAAAAAAATTAGCATTTCTTGACAATTAAATGTTAATTTGTAAACAACAAAAAGCCATAAATTTCCTTACGATTGGTTCTTTATGGTTGTGAAATTTTGGTGGACGCAGTGTGCGTTGATTTCGCGAAATGGGCCATAACTCATGAAATCTGATGGATTTCATGAGTTAGGACCCCTACTGTAGGACAAATTAGAACCAACAGTATCTTAGTTTGTCCGGGTCTCTGCCGATACTCGTCAACATTCAGTTTTTCCAAATGTAGCAAAGAAGCTGATATAGCAAAACTTGGCGGTATGAATGAGTAAACACTGAAACTACACCGCATTGAATGTAATTTTTGCCCCAGACGGACAGCAAAAGCTAGTTGCCCCAAGCAGCAGAAGTGGACAACGCAACAGTGCTTAGCTCCGCTGGAAACAACTTACCCCTTTGAACAACATCCGGGTTTTCCGACGATCTCCACCCAATGACAGCCTCAACAAGCTGGTTGTAGGTGCGATCCTGAATGACCTCGGCCAAGACATGATCACTCGGGTCAACCACCCAACCATGGTAAATGCCAATTTTAAACAAGTCGAAGATACTGAGCGCAGACGTGTATTCAAATCTAGTGACTCTGTTTCGAGAGAAAGAAAAAAATGTCGGGTGATCACCAAGTATGCTCGAAAACAGACATGCAAAATTGGCTAATATATGAACAGACAGACTGCACAGTGTGCTTTAATCGCACAGTATGTAAGGGGAAGGGCAAATCTAGGTGGCTGTCGCATTGTTCGTGTAAGAGTCATAACAAGTTTATCTTGAAATTAGGCTCCATCCAATGGAACCCATATTTAAATTTCCATGGAACCTCTGGAGCACATAAAACAAAAAATGGTGCACCTGTGCCTGTGTGGCATCAACAGAAATTTGACACTCGAATGCTTTCCAATCAAATAACCGGAGGCCGAGAGAAAATGTCGTTCGAAAGTTGCCCCAAACAAACCGAAACGGCAATATTTTTGGAAAAAAGCAAATACAAGTTTTCGATATTGGTGGTTTCAGGAAGCGAAAGAGCCTACGGAGTCTTTGCTATATGATACTCGACTTTATAGAACAGGAAAGTTAAAGCACCTCAGTGCTATTCGAGGGAAAACTAACACTCCAAAGTTAGTTCACCATTACTTTGGGCAAAAGTTCATGTGTCTAGCACTTGGGGTGTCATTACGGTAAATAATTACTATGTTGTATACCACTGACTGCCTGTTGACAACTTGCGAATATTATGCAGTTATTCCGCAGTAGCTGGTGGATTTCAGCTCAAATATTCGTACCAACTTATGGGCCAAGCCTAAAAGGGTTGGTTCCGAAGGATTAACTTCCAGTTCGCACATTAATTTCCTCAAAAATGAACCAAGACAGAAAATGACCCTTTGCAAAACTTCGCTTCAAAATACCATGCGCAGTAGCTCTTTCGCGGGAATATTCAACGAACTAAAATGCATTTACATGGGTACAAGTGTATGAGGTTGCAAAACCTAAAGAAAGAACTGAAACGCTGAGAGCTAGGAATGCCTGCAAAACAGTAACTGGAAATGCGCCTTAGTTCGAACCATTAAAGATGTCTGGACGCGTGATCCACCGGCGAAGCAACGCCTATTGTTTGAGTACGCGAAAGCTTGTTGCAAATGAGACTTGAAATGGCTGAATGTTTTACGGAAAGAAAGTTTGTTCGGTCGAAACTAATTTAACAGGTAATAATATTCCCCATTGCTTCGTTGACTGAGCGAACGATGGCGAAATCACCTAACGAGATATGAGGCGATAAAAAAAGAAAATTGTGCTGCTCTTAATTGAGATCATGTCCGCGATTCCGGAAAAGGTGGTTTCCACGGCGGACAAAACGGATGTTAAAAATTTCATTCCAAGGTGAAGTGGAAGAAATTTCGATTTAACACTCAATCAACACAACCTTATCCCTCTTCAAGGGTTAAAGGCTATACGTTTGTAAGCTAATAGGTATGACCGTACAAATCCGTCGTGAGGCGTTTATGGATTACGGGATTAGCTCCGACGACGCTGGTATTATACAGCCTTCAGTCCTGTGCCCCTAGTGTCTACAGCCAAGACCATTGAACTATTATAAAAGATGTTAAAGGTGCCTTGACCGTCATGCCTCCTCGGAAATTGCATGAATCTCATATCAGTAGGTAGAAAGGTGAGTTGCGCACGCTACGTGTTGCTACAGGAATGCACATGTGCAGACCTTTCTGCCTGGCTGCTCTGCCTCTCCGGTGCCAACTGACGACACACCTTAATAGATTTGACGTGCCTGGGGAGTGAACGTGTAAGTGCTCTTGCAGGTGTGCACCCGGCAACGTTTATTCCAGTACAAACTGGGGTTACTAGCCTAAACGAAGCTGATTAATACAGCCCCAGTCGTGGTTGTAAAGTCAAGGTCAACAACTGGAGTACCAGTAGCTACTAGTTAAGTAACGGTGGCAAGGGAGGGGCGACTAAATTGCGAATAATTAGACAAAGGCAGAACGCCTATGCGTGCGCAAGCGACCTGATAAAGGGCACATGGGCTATTCAGAGAGGTGTGATGGCTTGAAAACCATAAATGATACCTAGCTTAATTAGATTCTTATCGTAATGTGACCTCATTTGGCAGCCAGCTGTCATGTGCGGCTCAACAAGGGTGTGCTAAGCGCAACAAAATCCCCCAATTTCTCCGTCTGGAAGGCAAAACTGGGCGAAGATATATCATGGGAAGTTCCCCACGCAGTCCGCTTGGGAAGAGTCAACAGTATTATACCATGCGTGGACGAAAGCATGACACTAAATCTGCAGACTTTACCCACAGAAGAGGGGGGTGAGAGGGGTTGATCCATTTTAAATCTTACGCGCTTTAGGCAATTGTGGTGCCGTACAATTTGTGGCGTGAAGGGTTGATAGTTGGCGAGCTAACTCGACTAGTGAGTCCAGTTGTAGGGGCTCCCTTTCAACAACCAACGATACAACAGGAATGCACCTAAGTCCGTACCACAGCTAGACAACGTGACGGTTAGAAGGCGAGAGCGCGAGTCTATTGCTGAAAGGGATAATGGACGGTTCCAACTGCCGGACTAGTCTAACTTGAGGATGAAACCGTGGAATCAACATCAAAGGCGGTTTTAGATAAGGCAAATGAAAGGACTGGTAGAAGAGTTTGCCTTCAGGCAGTCGAACCACTGCAGATGAAAGACTTGCGACAGGCTCCCCCGGAGTTAAAAGGTTACTTAAAGTTAGAAGTGGCCTTGTTGGACACAGTGCACTCAAAAACAATAGAGGCAACACGTAACTCCGAATATCACTAAACGTAATGGTTACCATTCAACTTAACGAATGCATTATAGTGCATACATGAACAAAAAGGGCGCTGAGTGCTTACCCTGTAAAACGTACGTTGATATCAAGACCCGTTTGTAGACTTGGGAAGACATTCAGGGCGTCAGACACTGTCTTTTCGTAGTTGGGGAGGTCTTCGTCGTCGAGACCCTAATAAATAACAGACGAATATTATATCGTACCACTGGTGGTGGTGGATTCTATGATGAAAAGATGAGGAGACAAGTGAACTAATCTGCAGATGCAAGTATAAAGTAGATTGCCTATCTCATGAAATGTCAATCGAAATTGTCAAATGGGTTTTGGAAAACAAAGTGGCTTACCTCAGGGGTCAATGAGAAGAGACAATGGCTTAAACATGCGATGATTCTTTCGCCACTAATTATCTCAGAATCTTCAGGGAGCGATAGAGTGCCACGGAGGAGGAGAACATTTGCCAAGGCGAGCATCGGACAGGGACCGTTTTTGTTTTGCGTGATGACAGCGCACTTTCGCCCACTAAAGGTGATCCACCTCACTTGATGATAGGCGTCATATTCATCGCTCTCGGCAGCAACGTCACTGGGGATACGTGTCGAGTTAGGATTTTCGGACGAGGAGGCACGCCTATGTATGGTTTTTGTTGGATATGGTGCTGGCAGAACAGGCGATACTTCCTCAGCTGGTGTGGACGCTGAAGGCCTCTGAGTCTGGTCCGCTGGTGGAAAAATGGTAGGAGATGCTGGAATGGGGGTAGTGGGTTTAGAAAGTGTCTCATTCACTAAATTCTGTGTGGCCGTCAGTGAGTTATCGTCCAAATCCGTTAGACCGATCACGTGAGTTTTGTCAAGCGAGTCGCAATTTTGCGGCAGCGAAGGTGATGCGGAGATAGAAGCAACTGGCGGCTGAACGGCCGTCGGGTTTGCGTTAGTCGGTAGATCTTGACCTACCTGCAAGAAATGTGCTTCGGTCTCGTCGGGGTTGGGAGAAGACTCGGAAGAGGTACTTTTGGTGAAACTGGATTCTGGCCTCTCCAACATTTCAGGTTCATAAGATGGTTTAGGGAAGTATGCAACTGGACATGAAGGGCAGTCCGGTTGGCCAAACTGAAGTCGTGGTGCCGACTCGGAGGCAGCATCTGAAAGATTAGGGGGTTCCGCCGAGGCTGATAAATCTGCTCTGGACTCCAGGCCTGGACTGTTGTAAGCAACCGATAACGGTGGCTCCACGCGAACCTCTAGTGGATGCAAATGATTAACGGGTAGGGGAGGTAAATCAGGAACTTCGTTCGGATTAGAATCCATGACCACCGAAGGTGTGGTGAGCGAGCTGTGACCATCAAAAAAGGCTGCTCCTCCACAGAACCGTCTTTGAGAAGTTCTCGCGGATTATCTGAGTCTGCAAAAATAAATGATCAATAGAATCTATCTCAGAAAAAAAAGAAAATTTAATTGATGAAGGAAAGCACTCGAGGGGTTAAATAGCAGTAAGCAAGAAGCGTTTTAATGGGCATTAATGCGGCGCCTGCCTTTTCATAAATCTTAGTAACGTTCAATATATTCCAGCCTTTCCTCAGCGGACACTTACTCATTTACAATGCACCATACACCGATGCTTCGGCGTCCTGGCTTTTTTCCAGAACCCATTTACGGTAGCAAATGAACGATAAAGGAGAGTGAAATATTACAGGACAAAACATTCGATGCGGTATGAAACTGCGGCTGATCTAATAGGTCAGATACTGATGTGACACGGCTAGTCACATCAGTATCTGACAGCAGTTGGACAGCACAGAAATTAAAGGGCCAAATGATCTCGGAACGTAGGTACATAACTGTTTGAGATGGACATGAACTTTTAAAGTTTGCTAAGATCCCTGAGACAAAAGATTATGAAAGGAAAGCACAAATTAAAGCCAAAAATACGGTCACCTTCCTGATAATTATAAGCTATTTATCAATCACTATAACCATTAAAATGGTGAGTGCTTATGTAACCGACAATGGTTTGGTTCAATTTATAGTGGAAAATGGGATGTATGGTGAAAGTATGGGTTGCCCGTTAACCTAGCTGATGGCTACCCAACGCGTCCACAAGTGGCAAATAGTGGAATGGCCTACAATGAAGGTTAGCTGCGAAATAAGCACTCTCGGGTTTGGCGAATAAGCAGTCACGGACCAGCAGCGAC
Source organism: Schistocephalus solidus (assembly GCA_017591395.1). Taxonomy (NCBI): domain Eukaryota; kingdom Metazoa; phylum Platyhelminthes; class Cestoda; order Diphyllobothriidea; family Diphyllobothriidae; genus Schistocephalus; species Schistocephalus solidus. The sequence goes on from WEDG01008144.1 coordinate 67,215, forward strand.
AGTGCTACCAGAGTGCGACGGGCTGAGGTCTGGCAGACCAAAAGCCTTATAAAAAGCCACAAAGCCTGATAAAAGCACTGTGACATGGCGACTGTGAACAGCCATTAAATAATTTCGCTTGCCCTCGCTACCTTGTGGGTAGGCTCTTGAGCCAAAGCGTTAGAGGAGAAAACCTCGAACAAGCAATCCGAGCTGCTGTTGAGGACCAAATAAACGCACAATTACCAAGAAACCTAAGGAAAAATTTCCGATTACAGAACGGCGTCCGCGGGGACCGATGCTTTCCGCAATCCTAGTCTATTGGTGCCGGCAAATAGAAGTAAGTTTGAATACTGAACCGGAATCGGACCCTTGATATTGCGTACTAGAATGTGCGAACGTTGCTGGAGCCTGGAACCCAAAGTCTGACGGTGCGCAGCCTTTAGCAGTACAACCTAAATTTCTGCTGCCTGTCCAAAGACGCTCAGGAAATAAAAATGCCAGGAGCCAATTCACAATTGAATTTTACCATAGGTGCCAGCAACCGACGGCCATCTGCTTTGCCACCATTGCCGCCGCGTTCGCTTCCGTCAACCATGAATTCCCGAGGCGGATAATGACTCTAGATAGTGAACCATCAAAAATAATCGCCATGACCAACGCCTATTACAGATACACCACTGCGCGAGTTTTGGTCCATAACAATCTTTCACAACCATTCGGTCTGACGTTCGATAAGGTTGTAGCCTGTCACCCATTCTGTCCAACTACGCCATTGACTGAATTCCTGGGATGGCCCTACATGAAGAGGACGGTGTTGAGCTTGCACTCGGACGCCAACTGACTGATGGCGACTATGCAGATGATATGGCCTTACTAGTTTCAAGCCTTATTGATCTGCAATTTATGGTGTCATGGGTGAATGTCGCTAAATCGGTCTGCTTGTTCATAAACGCGGGGAACACCAACGGTTTTTTCAAGCTGCTTCCTGTCCAGGAGAAGGAAGCTCTAAAGATTGATGGCTGTTAATTTGAAGTAGACCGTTTCAAATGCCTGGGGGAGGCTGTTACCGAATGGACAGAGCAAGGATGACCTTATCTTCCGAATCGATGCTACTTGTCAGGCTTTCTCAAGCCTTAGAAAGTACCTATGGACCCGACACGACATCTCCATCGCCACGAAGATTTGCGTGTATTGTGCAATAGCCCAGTCCTTCCTATAAGGTTGTGAAGAAGATGAACGCAAGCTGGAGGTATTTGAGAACCACCGATTGATTACCATCTTTTGAGTGAAGTACACCGACATCTTCTCAAATGAAATAGTCCACACTCTCTGCGACAATATCGCAAGGATATCCCGAGCTATCCAAGAAAGATGACTGAGATGGTTTGGGCACGTTTTTTGCCACCCAACTCACGATCTCAGGAGTAATGCCCTCGATAAGGCACCGCTATTAAATTGGAGGCGTCGAAGAGAGGGGCAGATCAAAACCTGGCTCGACACAGTTCGTCAAGACATGAAAATTTATCTTGGGCATTCGATAATCGGTCTCCGTCGTTGGCGAAGAGAATTCACTGAGCTGTCTAGGTCTGCTGACGCGAATCGTCACGCATGGGGAGGTACAAGGAATCACATCATCGATGCCGACTAGATCAGGCATTATTGCAGCCATAACATGTACAATTGGGCACAAGTATGGTGGAATAGAACCCATTAATATTCTTTCCCTTATCTATGTTTACCTCTCACATACCGGCGGTCATAACTCCAGAATAAATCGATTCCAAGAAAAAGAAATTGAAGAGTATAAAAGCCACGAATAAACGAATAATAATTATGAAAAAATGGATCAGAGTTAATTTTCGTAGTTGGGTTGAAGCTTAAACGCCAAAATAAACGACAGGAATTGTGCATATTCGGATTCGGTGGGTCAAATGATTTCACGCATACTAATTTTATTTTGCTTCATCGAATACAGAAGACCAAAAAGACCCTGTGACAATTTGGGTAGATAGAATTTCATAGAAAGATAGTACCCCAGTCAGTCCGAAGTAACAAAAACACTTACAATCAATTGTTGGGATAATGTGGTTTTCCGGATGAGAGAGATAACTGTCAGGCTGAAAACAAAATAAATTCATCTGAGACGGACCCCAATAATTACTAATAACGGAAATCCGTTATACGTATATTTAGCATGTATATTTCCGGACTCCTGGCGACAACCACTAAGGGCCTGGGTTTATTACAAAAAGGGATAACTTGAAAAACGTTTTCAGAGTAAGGGGACCGAATCAATGTGTGACAAAAAGAGGACATTACAGGAGCGGAATTGCAATTTTATGTGGCGCCGCATATAGGATAACGAGAAGACCATTTGCCTGTTGAATAGATGGAGGATAAGAATTAGAGTAAATTAGAAATACCCCATCAGGTTGGAGGCTACTTTGGTTGAATGATGAACTTTAAGCATGACCAGCTAATATGCAACTTTGTGCTTGGAGTTTCACATTCCCAAAGAACCAGCTTTCTGTCTTTCATGCCTCAACAAGTGCAACTTTCGTGTAAAATTAACCGCTTCCGATTGGACTACACGTAGCCGTTTTCGTCTAATTAACTTATTTGTCCATTTTGCAACTCTCACTCCACCTATTTGGTATCACTTCCCATCCAATTAACCTTTATTTCTGATTCTCTGCTGAATTGGTTTGACTAGCTAGGCTCACTTCTTTCAGAGACTCAAACACATTCGGCTTCTATAAATGAATAAATGGGACTGATGAAGTACAGGACTTCAACTATGTTGTCTTGGCAACCACCAGTATACCGATATTTAAAGTAGTAAACGAAGAAAATTAATCATTATGCATAAACCTTTCAATAATTTAATATCACAACCGAACAGAATATCATGTCATAAAGACGCTATGCAGATATAGCTAAAGGGATATTTATAAACCTTTCAAGTGGTGGGAGAATGAGGACCTGCGCACCAATAGCTATGGAAGTTAAAAATATCAGTTCCATTTTGCTGGCGTTCCGCTAGATGAAGGGTTTCAAAGAGAAGTCTGAAGTGGGAAAACCGATACGACTTGATACAGGTCAATGGTATTGTATAACAGTGTAAGGTATAACGTTGCAATAATCTCAGTTTATTTTTTGTTAGCTAAAAATACTAGTGAGAAATTTCGACATAGATAGCGTATTTGCGAAGGGTAAATTAGGCAAAATCATGTAACCGTCCATTTTTGATCAATTTACAGTGACTAAGGAAATTAAAGTTAAAAAAGCTTCCTCTGTCTGTTTGTTAATGGTAACTAAGAGAAAAGAGGCCCCTAGCTCACCGAAATTAAGAAAAGAGAATCAGTATAAAGAATAAGCATATGCTCTTTCTGCCCCATCCAGGCCCAAGACCTCCATTAACCTAGATTCCAAGGGACAAAACAATACCACCGAATATCACTGTGAGCATAGGCACAGGGAATGTTATTACATTAGGCTTCTGCATAATTCCAACCATTTTGTCATACATATAGCTGGTTTTACATCACAAGAATAAAGAGTTGATTTCTCAAGGATAAAGAAAGTCTAAACTGAGACAAAATACGTATTTTTTCTCAGTTTTCAAACAGACCTGTTCGAGTGGGTAGCCAGAGTACTCTGTTTGAAAAAATATAAAGTAGCGATACAAATTAAAAATAAATCAAAAGTAAAATCAAAGCATGTTATCCTAGGAAATAAAAATACCCCAGTAATATCCGGTTAATTAGTCTTTAAAAACTGCGTTCTGGAAGCCCATGAACGCATCCGGTCGCCACGGCTATTTGCTTCTGTTTTGGCGTATATCGCGGAAATTTCAGTGTAGTAAAACAATGAGGTTTTCATCAAATTTCAAAATATTGTTAATGTCCTTCTCTAGACCTTACTCCTAGCTTTTCGTTTTATTTAATTATCTTTAAAACAACTCTTGATTCAGTATATCTTTTTGGTTCCTGTTAAAACAGTGTCTCTGGATCATCCAACACCTGTAAAATTAGGTGAGAAGAATGGCATTTTCGTCTAACCCTTGCATTTGGTCGGGATGCTGTCCAGTCAGATATTAAAGTCGCAATGCGCTTTCAAATAGCTTGATAAATGTGCTCTCTGTCTGGCTTATTTCGTGAGGTTACTTGTTTATTTGGGGCTGGGTTTAACTATTCATTGCTGATACGGGGGTTCGCCAACTTAGGTTGTCACTTCAGGCACCTCATGCCCACAAAAGTACTTAGGACTGTTGAGAATACTGAAGGCTTTAGCTATGGAATTGATATCACAGCTTTTTTGTGTGATCTCAAATGTAGTCTTTTAGAAGAGCATGTGTGTCTAGTTTTTGTAACAACCGTAGTGATTTATCCTATTGCTTAGAAATCTGTGTGATTCCAGCCATAAAAAATCACAGCAGGCGTGAGTTCCTACTTCACAGTATGTTCTTAATGGAAAGCACAGCTGTTAGTACTTACTTTTAACGGAATTGATACGGAGAAATAAAATTTGAAAGCTTGCAATGCAACCCATGATAACCGGATTCCCCAATTGCACAATGGTAAGTTTATTTCAAGTAAAAGAGCTAATACTGTTTTCGAAACACTATGAATAGGGACTTTGCTTACCTTAACCATCACCGGATATAGTGGGACCGACTGGAATCTGATTGGCCTGAAATATTAATGATGGAGGTCTAAGATGGGTTGGTAATAGTGTGTTGAGATGCACGTTTGCGTGAAAGAAATCGTACCAGTTGAGAATAAATAGATGCAATCGCTGAGACAATAATTTTAATTGCTTAACGTTCAGATTCCAGCTCAAACCCATCTGTGGATATAGTAGTAAATACGGGGCTCGGCTTAATCGAAAAGCAATATCCGGTACGGCAAAATGACGACCTTCAGAAAATAAAGAAGCGTCACAGTACATCAAAAAAGCCAGACTAAGCCAGAACGTATGCATCAGCGGGCCGAGTATTGGCATTAACCAAGCACAAACTGCGTTGGCGAAAGTTGCAGCTAAATTAGAAGCCGCATGTAGGAGAGAAAAACCCATTACTAGTATCCCACCAACCCTTCTGAACGAAGAAGACAACGGAATTCTAAGTGATCATAATCTTTTTCCTGAAAATAAGAAATAACCACAGACTTCGAGTTGACCGCAGTAAATGCATAGTTATCAAAGGCATGCCTGATTCTACATCTGACATCCCAAAAGCCAGACTAGACAGTGACGTAGACCTATTCCAGAGCTATCTTGAATGTCTCTTAAAGGAGGACAAGAGGGTCACCGTTCTAAAAACCTTCAGAATGGGTCAATTAAGAGACTGAAATGATGAGTCCAGCCAACCAAAACCATTGAAAATCGTCCTGCAGAATGAGTTAGAAGCCCAGCTTTTGCTGAGCAGGAAACCTACGCTTTGGAGCTCTCACCCAACGGTATTTAAGCCGGATTTTTCACCTGTGGAGAGGAAGAAAGAGAGAGGGTGCAAAGTAGTACTCCTCATGCGATCCAGACTGAGTGAAAGAAATCTCAAATCTGGAATGGAGAAATTATGCAAACCCAGAGGTCCTTTCTCTGGAGAAAGTTCATGGCAGCCAGTTCACAATAAAATACAGCTAAGTCAACGAATGTCGTAAACAAATTGACCTCGAGTTCGATCAAAAATCAATAGCCTCCTAATCAGACAGTGAACAGCATAATACACAAGCATTCTTACAATCCCGAACCAAATATTGTTCGAAAATCTGTCCAGACGAAGCTCCGCTTTATTTAGGCAAAAGCTCAGAGTTTGTTCCAGAAACTAGATGAACTGAAATTATTGATATCCGATGTGCATCCGGATGTCATTACCATTACCGAAACTTGGTTGCAGCCGGAAATATTGGATGGCAGAAATTTCCGGCATTGGGATCACCGTCCGTAAAGATAGACTGCAAAAAAAGATGAAGCAATAGCAATATTCGTCAACAGAGCAATCATATGATCAGAACGCAGAATTGCTTGCCCTTGTGACTGCGAAGGAGTTTGTTTAAAACTAAAGAAACCTGGAGAACAAAATCTGAATTTATAGGCTATATACAGACCACCAAATTTAACTCCAGAAATTGGCGAAATGATTTTCAAAATATTTGAAGACGCAGCTCACTCCCCGACCTGTTGTTCCATTATGCTACCGTAAGGTAGTGTTTAACCATTTTCACTCTCTGTCGCATCCTTGCATCCGCGCCTGTCGCAAACTTATTGCTGCTCGCTTTGTCTGGCCGAAGATGAACTCTGACATTGCCCTTTGGACTAAGCAATGTTTAGCTTGCCAGAAAAACAAAGTGCATCGCCATACCTTTACCCCACCAAGCACATTTGCTGTTCCGGGCGTTCGATTCCATCACGTTCACTTAGACTTAGTTGGGCCGTTACCACCTTCACGTGGGTACACACATATTTTCACGGCAGTCGACCATTTCACACGATGGCCAATTGCAATTCCGATATCGGATACCCCGGCAGAAAATATTGCCATGGTCTTCCTGCATCACTGGATTGCCAATTTTGGTGTGCCAGCCATCATTACCACTGACCGCGGAAGTCAGTTTCAATCTCATCTCTTCCGCGAGTTCACTTAACTTCTCGGGTGTGCGCACATCACGACAACGGCATATCACCCTGCTTCTAACGGCCTCGTGGAACGACTGCATCGTCAACTTAAGACAGCACTGATGTCTCACTCAGACACAACTGCATGGAGTGACAACGTACCCCTCGTCCTTTTGGGTATTCGATCAGCTGTCAAAGAGGACATTCAGTGTACTACGGCAGAACTTGTATACGGTACACCTCTCCGCCTTCCCGGCGAATTTGTGCAGCCTCTCACCATAGACACTAGCTTGTCGAATGCTTTCGTTCAACAATTGAAACAGCGCATAGCTCAATTGCGTCCAACTCCCACTCGTCTGACATCCAAACGCGTTTTTGTGCAAGACGACCTTAAATCTGCTCCATTTGTCTTCGTCCGGCATGACGCAGTTCGCAAGCCTCTTTGTTCACCTTATGATGGCCCTTACAAGGTGCTTCAACGGATGGACAAGTATTACGTCATACAGAAGGCTGACAAGACTGACACAGTCTCCATCGACAGACTCAAGCCAGCTTATCTTGAGTGCGTCCCACCGCCCGTTGCTCCATCCAATTACTCCGCACCGTCACCATCCATTCCACCTATGTCAGTCCCTTCCACTCAACCTTCACACTCGACCACCCCACCCACACGTTTTGCTACTTCTTCTTCACCACAATGCATTTCCTCTCGTTCTGGTAGACATATCCATTTTTCCTGCCAATCTTAAGGACTTTTGTCGTATAATTTTTTTGCTTTTTTTAATCGAGCGTTTTTTGTACAACAAACGCTCTGGTGAAGAGAGTTGTGTGGTATTTGTACAATTTACATCTTTGTATCTTTCTTGGTCACCTGAATCTCTATGATCGCTTGTTTTAATGTGCTAAATAAAAACACAACAGCCAGCTTCAACCGGCATGTTGGACGTCTTATGTTTTCGCTGCTGCATGTCACCGCTGCTATCTTGATTTTACTGATCTCTCTCAATTACTTTCAGTCAATTGCAATGATTGATCTTCATTTCTCGATTGCATTCTACTGATCGCCGTCTCAATTGAACTCCTGACTCTGCTCTTCATCCTTGTTGTATAGCTTTCTGGATCTAGCTCAGAGTTCATTACAATCCTTAACAACACTCGCTATCTAGAAGCTGCGTTTTTCGTGAGTCTGCATTCTAACAATCCTCTGACATTTTTGCCGTCCTTTTGTCGTTTGTAGTTTAGACACAATTCTCCACTTAGCGTTAATTTATTTTGTACACCTCGGTTCTTAGCAGTTTCGACCCTCGTCTACACTACAAACTCAAGACACAATTATCGCTGGAGATTTTAATCCACCATTGTTTGACTGGAACGCATTATCCGTAAAAGGTGCGCGGTATTCCATTAGCTCCAAGCTATTAAAGCTCACGATGAGTCTTTTTCTCGTCCAGAATGTTAGATTTCCAACGAGAGTCAAAGAGGCTCAAAGGGTGAATTGCCTAGATCTCGATCTTTCAAAGGACCCAATTGATGTGGATGAATTAAGGTCCCTCGTGCCACTTGGTAAAAGTGACCTTGCCATGCTGCTGTGGGAATAGTGTTTGCACAACAAGCAAACGGAGACTCCTGATGTTTGGTTAAATTACTGGCGCGCAAATTTCCCTCCGACGAGGGATGACTTATTGGGACTAAATTGACATAAGATTCTTACCGGGAATCCGGGTGTCAATTGGACGACTCTCAGAGGCGTTATAAACGAAGCTATGCACTGCAACTGCCCTATTGAAAAAGTAGAAAAGGCGGATTGCCCTGTTTGGTCAACGCGAGATTTAAAACGACAACAATACCGAAAGAATTAACTCTGGAGAAGGTATGTAGAAACATCTCAAACCATGCATAACGAAGAATTTCACCGAAAGCGGAACGCAACAAGGTTACTTATCCACAGAGAACGGAAGGAGTATGACGCTGAAATTATAGAACGGTCCATCGATAAGCCAAAAGTAATTTTTAGCTACCTCAATAGTCGGTTGAAGAAGAAGGAGACGGTTGCAATGTTGATAGGTAAAAACAACGAACACATTAACGAAAATCAAGATAAGGCAGAACACCTTAGTCGTTTTTTGCATCTGTTTTCACAGATGAAGCGGATTTTAACCAAACAGACTTTCATACTAATAGTTACCATGCGGTCATTGATGACCTCGAATTCACAGAAGAATATATGAAGAAGGAACTTCTTGCACTTACCGACGCCAAGTCTACGGGTCCTGATCAAATACCAGCAAAAGAATCTGAAGGAGCTTGTTAGAGAAATCTCTATACCCCTTTCGTGTATTCTCACTTCATCCTTCAATCGAGGCATCCTCCCATCTTATTGGAAATCAGCAAATATATACCCTATTAACAATGGTGGATCAAAAACCAGCGCTAAAAACTATTGACCGGTGAGCCTTATAGGCATTTTTGCAAAGTGACTAAAGGATCATAAAAAGTCCAGCATGAAGTTTCTCGAAGAAAAACTTCCTTGACAGTGCCAAACATGGATTTCTATGAAACCACTACTGTTTGACCAATATGCTCTATTCAATGGAGCAGTGGTCCTGGTCATTAGATGACACCAGCTTAGCTGTCGCCTATTTCGATTTCAATAAAGCCTTTGATAGTGTTTCTCACCGCAGGTTACTCTACAAAGTCCGATAATCCGGAATAAGGGGAATTTACTCAATTGGATAGGAAACTTCTTGGTAGGCCTATCACCGTCCATGTGCATTTGCAATGCAAAATCAATTTCCGTGGCAGTCATGAGTGGTGTAATTTGGGCTCCGTCCTTGGGCCATAACTTATCTTAATTGATGTAAATGATTGTTTGTACAGATTGGACACGGGAGTAATGTTTGCAAACCACATCAATATATGGCAACCAATTCGATGCAGTACTGATGAGCAGACTTAACAAGAAGGACTCAAGTGCCTATCTGAACGGTCCGATAAATGGCAGATGAATTTAAACTTTGAGAAATGTGTCACACTAAGGCTCAAGACGAATAAGACAAGCGCGATGGGCAACTCCCATCAATACTTCCTTGACGGAAGTTGCCTGTCAAAAGGACCTAGAAAGCACCATTTTGGCTTCCCTAAAGCCCTCCTCCCAATATGTCAGGGCGGCCAAAAAGGCGTCGAATGTCCTGCTTGCCATTAAAAGAACTTTCATAGATATCGATAAGGAAATATTTGGAAAAATATACAGGACTTTCATTCGTTCACACCTGGAATATGGAGTTCAGGCATGACAACCATGGCTGAAAAATGATTACAAATGGATGGAAACGGTTCAGAGGAGGGCAAAAATGTCGTGAAGGGTCTAATGTCCTTAACATACAAATGCAGACTTGACAATCTTAATATTTGCCCTCTTTAGTACAGGCAGATTCAAGGCGATCTCATGAAGACATATCGGCTCATAAGGAATCAAGACTGTGCTCTAAACTTCAAAGACTTTTTTCATTGGCCACAACAACTAATCTGCGTGGAAATTCTCTTAAACTTCAAGGAACCTTATCCCACCTGGATGTTTGTCGCCACTCGTTTTCGCAGCGAGTTGTCGGTGCCTGGAACGGACTCCCAGAGGCGGGCGGCTAAGACAGGTGCATGCAAACATAAACTGGATTTATACTCGCTAGGCGAATACCGTGCATTCTTATGGGAAGGAACTGCTTCATCATATCAAAGCTTTGCACATAAATACAGATAACGGTGGATGACTGGGCCTAGATCCCACTGTTGCAAAAATATATTCCTTATATGTGAATATTTTTCTCACTTATTTATAGTAACATATGTATTTTAACTAGAATATATTCGATGAACCTTATCCCACCTGGATGCTCGTCAACATTTGTTTTCGCGGCGAGTTGTCAGTGCCTTGTACGGACTCCCAGAGGACGTCATACGGGTGGATATGACAGAAACATTCAAACATAAACTGTATGTATATTCGTTTAACAAATACCGTTAGTTATTACAGGAAATAACTACTACATCATGCGTAAGCTTTGCACATACATACAGATAACGGTGATAGCTATTATTTGACATAGGTAATCATCGGTCTTCTAGATAACTGTGCCTAGATTCTACGGTTACAAAACCATTTGCCCTCTACGTGAATATGTTATTCACTTATGTTTAGTAACGCATATTTTGACTGCAATATTACAGGTTACGTTTTTTTTAAATAGGATCTTCAAAGGCAATACCTGTTACCCTTAAATATACTGAAATACTGAAAAACACTGAACTACGGCAATCATGGTGATGTCAGAAATTACGGCAAATTTATCCTGCTAGCCCGAAGCTATTTAATAAACCTTCAGGGGTGATGATAGGGCGTTTATCGGTAGACTTAGTATCTACTGCCCATCACCGACAGGCCACTTATCCGTTATACTTATGTCCTGATCAGTAGCATCTTCAAACCTTTCCGAGCTATCCAGATTCAATTCAATTCAATTCAATTTTTTCAATTCAATTTATTGAGGGAAATAAATAGGTTTATTGATTTGGCACTACTTGGGCGCCATCAAATCCTTAGAACACAGGAAAAAACCTAAAATAAACTCCTCTTTTCATTAACCAATTTTGATTTGGTTTGTTTGCTTGCTTAAAAAGCAGTGTTCGAAATGAAGAGTTTGTTTTAAGTACAAAAACCTGTTTTCCAAGGTTCAGATATAGCAAAATTTGAAGTCAAAACAGTTTTACAGAATGGGGATAAATGTATCAGGTAAGAATTGTTAGAGTCAAGACTAGTCTGTTATTGATGTTCGAGAATATTCATTCGACAGAGGTAGAAACGTCTGCGGTCGATTTGAAGGGATAAGTACTTCCAATCAGATGCGATCGCAGTCGATTCCGGTGTAGGGTCTACCGAATAATTAGACTTAGTTGACTGATTGCTAAAAAAAGGTGAAAAAAGTTTTAAAGCAGGAAGATTTCAACGGTAAGAAACGTTCAATGCAGTAATACAGTCTTCATATTTGTATTATATAACATACTGTTGAAATATGTTTGATCTAGCTGTATGAAACAGCTAGAGCCATTCGTTTCATAAAGCTATATCAAAACCTAGGCTTGCGGCTCGTTGCGCATTCGAATAACGTATAGCATAAATTATGTTAAAACCGGAATAAATATACTACAAATAGACTGAGATAAAAATATAATAAGTTTTGCAGGTTAGTTTTTAAGCAAATTGTTTAACAATCATAATAGGCATGGGCCTTTGAGTTCCCTATTTGTAAAGTAAAATTAAGTGCAGTTTACAGAGAAACCGTGAGGGTTGCAAAGGTACAAAAGGCGGTCATAAAATATGACAAGTGGTGCGTGACTCTCGAGGGTAAAGATAAATTCCTCATCGCTCAGGCTCGTTTTGGAACGTAAAACTGTCAAGGTTCCTTTTTAAAGCTTCCCAGTGATGGTGACATCACACCGTCTTCATGGAGGGCATTCCATGGTTTAACCACTCTGACAGAGATAGAGAACTTTCGCACATGTAGTATCGCCTGCCAAACGCGAAGTTTCAATGGGTGACCTCGGAGATGGGTCGTGGCGGCAAATTCATAGAAGTCCGAGAATTCCAGGCAACAATCCAATTCCTTCACAATGCGGAATGTCTGAGGTGATCACCACGCATTTGCCTATAACTCAAAGGGAACAGATTGAGATTCATTAGGCGGGTTGGATATGGCAAGGAGTTTTGACTCCTAATCATTTTGGTGGCTTTCCTCTGTACTTTTTCGAGGCAGTTCTGATCTTGAACTGCCCAGGGTCTCTAGGCTTGCACAACATATTCCAAATGCGGCCTAATAAATGTTCCAAAAGTCTTAGCGAAGAGATCTTTATCGAAATCCAAAAAGGCTCATCTGATGACATGCAGCACCGATATTGCGCTCTTCGCCACTTTCAAGCAGTGAGAGGATGGTTTTAAGGTGGTGGTCATCAGCCCAAAGCAAGATTTAGACTAAAATTTCCACCTTTTTTTCTAAATTAAAGGCACCCGTCGCGCAAAAT